>ML785955.1:238711-276243 GCA_009831015.1 Picea engelmannii
AAATGAAAATGTCTCCTTGGTATATATAGGAGACTAGGAGGTATAATTACAACTAATGGATTAAAGCTGACATAAATAAAATAACATTACTAATCTAATATGCCCCAATTAAGGGGTAATAAATAACATTACTAATCTAATATTCCCCAATTAAGGGGTAATGAGCCAATATTAGGGCTTAACATTGTCTTCCTTAAATGATGCTTCTCTGGAGGTGGGTTTATCTTTAACTATTCTCATTTCATATGCAGTCAATGTTCCTAGAAGTTGATCAAACTCCAAGGTTTTTAGATCATTAAGTTATTCTATTGCAGATACCTTTGGGTTGAACCTATCTGGTAGAGAGCTCAACATTTTCTGAATTAAAGAAGGTTCCTCAATTTTTTCACCAAGTGCTTTCATTGCATTTACCATTTATTCAACTCTCAAAAAGTATTTTGCAATAATTTCATCTTCTTTCATCTTCATCTGTTCAAACTGTACTCTGTAGGTTTGAAGCTTGGCATCCTTTACCTTCTTATTACCTTCATAACTGCTAATGAGTTTGTCCCACATTTATTTGGCAGTTCCTAGGTTCATAACTTTTACGAATTCTGCTTCTGCAAGCCCACTCAAGATAGCATTCATAGCCTTAGCGTTGAAGATAAATTCTAGATTTCCATCCTTATTAGCTAGTACAACTGGCTTTACATAACCAGTATCTACCACATCCCAGACACCTGCACCTAAATCCATTATGTAGGTTCTCATTCTAACTTTCCAAAAGGCAAAGTTTGTTCCATTGAATAAAGGAGCCTTATTGGTTGAATTTCCTTCATGGCTTGACATGTTTAAGCTCTAGGATCTACCCTTAGATAAAAGGGGCCGACTTTGATACCAATTGTTGAACAACTGAGAGGGGGCGGGGAGGTGAATCAGTTGTTACTGTGCTTAAACAATTATGCTTATTTTAAACTCTTTACAGAGCACTCAATGACAATCACAATAATGCAGGGAAGTAAGCAATAAAACATTCAACATCATTCACACATATGGGATACACATAGACAGATATTTCCTAAGGAAACCCATAAAGAGTAAAAAACCTCTTCTTCTTTATATGATAAGTAATCCTTACATTTTGTACATTATCATACTTATGAGCACCAACTCATTGTGAGGCTACAACCTTTGTTTTGCAAGCTGCAACTTGCTGAGAGAACCAACTCTCTATTTTCTCTAGCACCTACTAGAAGGAAGCAACACTTCCCTGGTTTCTCTAGAACCCACTAGAAGGAAGCACCAACTCCCTGGTTTCTCTAGAACCCACTAGAAGGAAGCAACAACTCCCTAAGTGTTACAGCACCAACTTCCAGTCACATAGGCACCAACCTCTATAACAGAGAATAGCAGTTCTCCCTTGCACCACCCTACCACCCTAGTTTCTCTGGCTGCAACTAGATGGAAGCTTCAATTCCCTGTGTTCAAGCACCCACTTGAACCTCCGAGGAAAAAATTCCTCCCTAACACCTCCCTAGCACCTCCCTACCACCCTGAAATATAAAGTTTGCTATATATGTAAATTTATCACAGTGATACAATATTTATCAATGACTTACCGGTCTCATCACTATGCTTCTACACTGCTCTTCTCTACCTGCATCAGTGTCTTCCTGCACATCTTCCTTATGCTTTATGTTCTTTATCCTTTTATGCTCTGTGTGCCATGTCCCTTCTATGCACCATTCCTCTTCTGTGTATTTCAGCTACTGCACACTGCCTCCTTCTACATGCCTGAATCACTCTCAACAACCACCCATCTCTTCTCTATTCTACGTATTTATACTATCTGTGCACCTTCTTCGTCCTCCATTCACAATGCTTCTACATGCTCTACTCATGTCGAGTGATCTACCTAATCATCATAACAACTCTTTAGCTTCTCTAGCGGTTAAACCCATGCGTTCATCATCACTGGGTGTTATGCTGAGATTCCTTAGCCTATCTAGCAGTCATGACTCTTCGTCTTCTCTATCATAGTCGAGCTCATCCTCTCTGTTGTAGTCACATTCTTCAACTCTCTTCCATATGTCAATCGCCTCTATCAACAATCTTCATTCCACTGGCAGATGCCTTGAGACTCTTCATCTTCTCTGGCGATTGTTATCACTGAAATTTCGTCATCACGTGGTTACAATAACTCAGCATCGTCAAACAGTAATGAAGTCATTCATGGACTTGAATTGATCTCACAGCATTCAAAAAGGGAAAAAAACTATACAAAGTAGTGAAAAATTGAAGATCTCTTTACATAAGTTAGGTGCACGCGCACATGCGCGAAACAGGAACGTAGCATGCGTGCATACGCGCACGATGCACGGTTGTTGGCGCAAAAAGCCGCGCACCTGCTAAATGACGCATTTATTGAAGTGGTTGGCCTCCCAACCACTTATGGATCAACTCCCAAGATGATTTGACCCTCAAATCTGAGCTAAATCCGAATGGTGGGATGGTCAAAGACCTAATAATGCCCTAAATGGCCTCTTTTCACACTACAAAGCAGTTACACAAAATCCCAAAGCAATGCTATAAAAAGCCATGAATGCACCTCATTTTCTTAAGGAATTTCAAGTAATGTTATGCTGCCTAGATTGTTTTAAGGACTCCATCCTTGACAAAGACACATTGGCATCATTTCATTGAGCCATCCACCTCTCCATTGAGTGGATGTGCAAGGAGTTCTTTCATTACCATTTTCATTTTTTTTGTTGTAAGGAGAGAAAGCTTGTGAGGGTCCAAGAGCCTTCCCTTGGAGGAAGAAGGGACTCATAGTCCCCTTTCTTATTGGTGCTTTGATTTCATCAATAGATCAGCATAAAAACATTGGTGACATGGGTCTATTTGTGTTTGTTATCTCTATGTCCCTATGCTCATGATTTTTGTTGTTATTAGTTTAATTCTTGCTTATAGTTTTGTTTTTCTTTCTCTAACTCTTTCCTCTACAGCTGTCATGCTCAGCAGGACCCAACTGGGCATGTAAGCACCGCTTATTTGCTCACCAAGGTGACGAAAAGGGTGCAACAGATTGGCGACTCCACTGGGGAAAGGTATCAAATTCCTACCTCATTTGGGTTTATTTTGCTCTTCTTTTAGTTTGATTAACTTGCAGGTGCACAAACCGGCCTAGGCCGACCTACCAACCATCCAATTCAAAGGAGAATTAAGAGAAATCCATCCGGATTTTTCTTTCTCGGCCATTTGTCACAGGTGCGTGGGTATTCTACCCCACAGACACGCATCGTGCACGCATGCGCTTAGCTGATAGCCATTCTCTGCACGCATGCGATTTCAGACCTAACTCTGTTCGCGCGCCTACGCTCTGTGCGCCTCTGTCTACACTAGGGGCCACACATCTAAGCTAAATTTCACATTGTAAGTTGTTGGGATGTGGGGAAGGCCATTTTCCTTCTTGAAAATGATGTTAAGCATGCTCTAAACACTGCACCACACTTAGTCCCCTCATCATATAAAGGGGTTAGTTAAACACACATAGGCACTTAGGAGGATAAAAGTCAATTTCCCTTATTTTCTTTTTGCCACGTGGATGGCTTGTTTTGACTTACAATCTAAAGTGAACATGAATTTTAATCACATCTAAACTTACATAGGGACTATAAATTGAAGTAACAATCATTTAGTATGCTCTTCTCTCGCGCCTCCAAGCGATCTTGAGAATCAGAAAAAGATCGTAAAACAATTTCATCTCCCTTAACAAAGTTTAAAACCTTTAGGAGAGGACAACGACCCTTCTTGGGACCCCTCTTAGTTTTATTTTTCAAAACATATATTAATATTGTAACGGGCCCATACATGCCCACATGCTACAAAGATAGGATAGTGTTTGGAATTGTGCTTTCTTAGATAAAAAAAACTAGGAAAGTTTAAAGGTTTGTAACGGCCCCATACATGCCCACATGTTCAATCTAGGATAGTTTCAATCTTTTCTAGATTACATCACCATAGGTAGTTAAAGGATAGTAACGGAACCACATGTCCACATGCTAGCTTCCTAGGGATTTTGAATTACGCAAGGTTGTACCCAAGGCATTTATCTAATTAGGTAATCAAACTCTTGTAAGGACCAAGCGAAGTCCACATGAAGCAAGGTGACATCTAATTAACTAAAAGTTGGCACACTTTCACTCACACACAAAAGTCACTTATCACTCACATAGCTTCTTCTTGAAACGTGGAGGTCTAAGTATGTTTCCTCCCAAGGGATTCTAAAAATACCCCATCTGTTCTTGACAGGACTATCCACTCCCATTTTTAAATCAACGAGGTTGGTTTGCACCCCCAACCTCACAAAACAACTACATCTAAAATCTTTCTAAAAACTCACTAATTTTTCCTCCACAGGAGGTGCCAAAAGAAATTTTTTAGTCTAGGTAGGATTTCAGGGATAGGCATCCAAATAACTCCCCATTATCTAGTTCTCACATTGTCAAAACATAGAGGTTGTCAAATAGGGAACTTAAAATCATCCAATTCAAGTGTTCCAATCACCATAAGGCAGGGAGATACCCATGAAGGGTTGAAGGCCGAGGTCCGGTTGTTCTGTGCGTCCCCCCTTGAGGAACCCACCTCTTGGACAGGATCCAACCCGTGACCCATTTCTTAGGCCGAAAATCTAAATGCCGCACTTTGACCGGGGTACCTAGTGACCAACTTTAGGACATATACCTAGGTGGCAATTGTGGGATGCAATTGCACCTTGATTGGATTTTGTGTGGCTATTGGGAAATATCGCCATCTCTTTCGGGATATGCCCCCTTTACCCCTCATTATAATCAATTACTTCATCCTTCACTAGTTTCTTTTCCGGTGACTTCAGACCCCACTGTTGAGTACTATTGGAAGGTCCAGTGCTATTTGAGAGGAAGGACGTTACGTCTTCTAGGAAACAAGCATTTGCTTTCTTTTGGTTCCCCCACGCAGAAAAAACCCACTTACCCACATATATGTGTTTCTTTCTCATTTTATGTATGATGCACATCTGATTACAGTTTGATTTGGATATATATATATTGTGTAAACATTCAATGCAAAGGCTCTTGTTTCTGTGTTTCTCTCACCACTTTTTGCACATATTCACACAGCTAAGTCTGACATCATAGGGGAACCACAGAACCCCCGTCGTTCACGACACTTGCTCAATATCCCTCCTATATTAGGGGGATTATCTAGTCGTGCCCACTCATAGACACCTCCTTCACACACTCCTGTGAGTGCTACTATCTTAGGATCAACTTTGCTTGGTTCTACATTTCTTGGGTCAACTTCCCAAGGTTATCCATTCACTCGCTCTCCTTTGCACGGAAGCGGGGGACCCAATTCCTCTCAAGGAGGGAGCACCAACCCACCTAATCCCCATCAAGGGTCAGGTTCAAAACACACCATGGCCAGAGATAACCATCCCCCCCCCCCCACTACAGATGCCATATTTGGCCTCTCTCAACATACCGGATCTCACCAAACTCACCAATGATCCTATATTGCATGATGCCACATGGCCTGCAATGCCAACAAAACTTCCTTCAGACATACCAAAATTTGAAGGAAAAGCAGGGGATGACCCCACCAACCATGTCATGACCTTTCATCTATGGTGTTCTTCCAATAGCATTATGGATGATTCTATCAGACTGTGATTATTTCAACACACACTCACTGGCCCATCAGCCAAATGGTATGTCGAAGAAAAATTAGGGTCCCATGCGACCTTTGAGTCATTGGCCAAAGCATTTTTGACCTTCTTCCAATTACCCATCCGCCACAAAAATGTTCTAGAACTACTGTCTAACTTCAAACAAACCTCATCCACACACATCGCTGACCACATTCATGAGTGGCGTAGGCAACATAGTTTGTGTAAAGGAGAAACCACCAAGCAACAATGTCTCGACTGGTTTCTTAGATCACTTGTTTCTCTCCTTGGTAAGGATGTAGCTTCCACCTTCCCTCAATCCGAAGAGGAAGCCATCAGTAAGGCCCAACAGTATGACCTCATCTATGCACAGTCAGGGTACTTATACACGGTACTTCCTGATCTTCCAAAACCTGTGCCATTTGGCCAAGACAAACCTGGGATGTCTCACTCAGCAGACAGATTAATAGGTGCCACCACACACCATGGCCCACAACCCCAACCACCACCAATGTATGGAACACCTCAATACCCGCCGGCATATGGGGGTACTTCTTAGTACCCCCCACCCCCTTATCAACAACCATATCCTATTGCTATACCTCCACCCATCAGTGGACCACCACCGGCACCTCCCATACATCCACCTATTCCCACAAACAGTGGTACTCCCTCAACATCAGCTTATAGTACTAGTGAAAGCACTACGCCTTCCTATGTACCTTATGGATCGGTACCACCACAAAATTCATATTTCCCATTTCCTGGTCCTCCACAACCCATGGCTCCCCCACATCCTCATGCAGGGGTAAATTTTTTTCAACCTTCTGTTGCTCAACAATACCAAAATTTTGAGCAGTTGAACACATTCAATCCATCTCATCCATCGAACAATGCCAAGAAGAAAGGACGGAACAGGAATAAAAACAACCCAGGTCAAGGCGGGAATCAACCCCCACAGCACCAACCAACTGGGGGCAACCAAAACCAAGGGAACCCACACCCATAAGGGGGCAATAATAACAAATGCCAAGGGAAAAATAATGTTAAAACCATCTTCCCTTGTGCCCATTTTGGTGAGTTCGGCCAATACACTCATCATTTCCCCCAGATCGCTGATTTCAAACGGTTGAAAGACTCGGGTGCTCTTCCCCATTCTCCTGCACAACCTGCCCCTCAGCAGGCACCACAACAATACGTGCAACAACCCCCTCCCACCGTCTTGCAAAATCCTATTCCACATCAAGGTGTGATAAACACCCAACAAGATACACAACACCCCCCACCTCAGGTGGGCCAATACCACAACCCCAACAATCCAACAAAGCGAACAATTCTCCTCACCAGTGAGGAAGAAATCCTTCTGCAAACACGTAATTGTCAGTATCATGCCCCCGTTGAGTCTACTCCCATCTCTCTAGAGACAAACCCTACACCGACGAGGCCCCCGTTGGTGATCCCTCACCCTTCCGCTGAACCACCACTACACATCCCTCGCATCCTCTTGCGCAGGAATGTCCACAACCCACAGGCTAGGGAAGCTCACAACTATAGTTTTGTAGACGACTTAGCACAAACTCCGGCAGCCATGTCAGTCTTGGAAGTCCTCCAGACTTGTCCCACTCAGCGGAAATCATTACTTTCCACCTTGGGGGTAGTCGACCCTGCAGATACTCGACTCATCACCTTTGATCTTGACAGTGGAGAACCTCGTCTTCCTGCCTTGATCACTTTTCAAATACCAATGAAAATACGGAACATCACAGTTCATCGGTGTATCATCGATGAAGGTGCATCTACGTGCATCATGTCCAAAATATTATGGAAAAAACTTGGTTCCCTGGAACTCATACCCTCTGCCATCACATTACGAGCTTATGATGGACGACCATCCTCTCCCGAAGGGCTCTTCCAAAATGTCCCCGTTGAACTCGGGGGCAAGACTATTCTCATCGACATCGAAGTTATCGACGTCCCGCTCGACTATAATATCCTGTTCGGTCGTAGCTACATGTATGCTATGAAGGCAGTGGCATCTTCCATCTTTCAGACAATGATGTTCCCTCACAATGGGAAGATCGTGACCATCGACCAAGTCTCACATTATGAGCCTAACCCATCCGCCAACCTCGATAACATTCTTCCCCTCATCCACACAAACCAAGACGCATATCCACTCGTCGAGATGGGTCCTGGGATTTTTAAAGATCCATCCTTGTTAGGAACATACCATGGAGAACCACCACTCCTTCATCCTACTAATCAAGTATGCTTCATCTCTTCTAACGGAACTCACACAGAGGATGCTATTCCTCCTCATGAGGCTTCAGTCATTCCTGACGTCCCAATAGTCGCAGAACCACTCCCTTCGGAGCCTCCTGCGCACTCGTCGACCCCAACAGTCCATGAATCCACATCCCCTCAGGGGCATAGGCCCGTTTGGGAGAAAATTCCCCAACCCCTCACTCAAATTCCCTTCTTTTACCCTCCACCAGGTATAGAAGCCTTTCAGGTAGCCTCCACGCTCACACTACCCAATATGGTGTTAGAAATCCCAGTTTGGTACTTACACCCACCATAGATGGTCCCTCGACCATCCCTTCCCCCATAGGAAGGAATCCCCATGATGATTCCTGTCCTTACCCCCACTATCCCCATACTCACTAACCCCCCTGCTATAGCTGGGGGTAGGAGGAAGAATAAGGAGCCCACTGCTCCACTTCCTCCATGCATCCCACCACCTTGCGCACTATGTGAAAAAGAGGGCCACCAAAACAACAACTGTCCATCACTACCTGAATTACGGAATTTGATCCCCCCCAATCAAACTCCCACAACACCCGTCACTACTACTAGTCCCACTACTCCCACCAACCCTTCTAGTAGTAAAGGGTTGAGGACCAAATCTTCTTATGCTATCTGTTCAGAGTACGACCATTATACCCATCATTGCCCAGCACTGCCACGCTTCCGACAGATGTTAGCCGCTGTATGCCAAAATTTCCAGAACAACCCACGCCCTACTACGTCCTCTCTAACAAATATCACTGACATCTGCTATGTCACCACTTCAGTCAATGAACGCATGAGATGCCCTTGCTCTCTCTGCGATTCATTAGCTCATTTTACATACCAGTGTCCTATGATCCTTGAATATAGGAAACATCAATTGGACCTGCTTTACCAACCCACAGAAGAAATCATTGCCCTTACCTCATCACTAGAGGATCTTCATGTCATTTCTCCTGAGCCCAAGGCACTCCCAATGCCTCCATGGTTCTTAAATGACATCTCTGAGGATTTACCCCGCAACACCCCCAACTCTCCTCCATCCATGGACAGACAGTGGTCCAACTGCGCCACCATCCTAGCATGGAGCGTCAGCCCCCAAGCGAACTACTCGTCGGCCACCACTCTCTCTCGCACCAACAGCTGGCCACCACTAATCCGCTGGGTCGCAAGTGACCCATATATCCGAACAATCATCTCCGCTATACAGCGATGGGCCAGGGAGTCTATCACACCGATACTCACCCCCGTCCCAGACATAAAATCCCGAACTGAGTAGTATCTCTGGCCAATATCGACCAACGAAATGGTCCTGGGCAACACCGGCTCCGCCAGTAGGGGCGTTCCCCGAAAGGGGAGCCCAGTCAGAAAATAAATATCCTCCACCGCAGTGAAGGGGATCTGCTCTCCTTGTACGAGGAAGCAGTGCAGTTCCAGACTCCACATCCGGATCAGGAACTACAATAAGTACTCCTGTGCCCGTATCAACGGGCACTCAAAAAACTTTAGCAACCCAAAGGTTGCCAAAGTCGCACGCATGCCAGGCCCCTCAATGGCCACAACATCTCGCAACTGGGCCTAGTCTTTCTCTCACCATCGCACTGGCATCATCACTACTGCCCACCTGCAGACAACACAGAGTCCTATATCAGCTCAGGAAACCATCAACAACATCAAACAGACTCATTTTTTTCCCTTTAAACGTTGCCTCCTAGGCGCGGTTTTTGTTCCCACAGGCGCGCATAAATGCGTTCTTGTTCATTACACAGGCGCGCATATATACGCGCCTATTCATTACACAGGTGCGCATTTATGCACACCTATACACTGAATAGGTGCGCATCAATGCGCACCTGTTTGCTTCACAGGCGCGCCCTTACGTGTGCCTTTTCACCATACAGACGTGCACAGATGCACGCCTGTCAAACCCACAGGCACACACTGATGCGCGCCTGTCCAACTCACAGCCGCGCCCTTTGGGCGCACCTTAAATCCTCCCCATCACACACCCATGCGCGCATATCTGGTGGATAGGCGTGCACGTATGTGCGCCTATCACCTGATCGCCCGCGCATGTGGGGCCCAGACCCCCTAAAACGCTCTGTACGGACCTCCGTACAACCCCTGCCCAAAAATTGAAAACCTATTTCTATGCAGGACGATCAGACCACTAACCTGATACAAAACGTCGATCGGATGACTCGCCTTCCCCGAATCTCCAAATCTCCTCTGACAACTGCTCGTCCAGTCACTATTTCCGCAGGTACAAATGAGGTGGCAATGTGGGCCCTACAACTATATATAGGCCTTTTTCCAAACTTCCACTCACCATTCCGGGAGCCCAAGGTGTCCATTTTTCAAACCGTCTTCAGCCACGGGATTAGCATCCCACCACCTACATCACAGCTGTCCCTGGGTCACTTTTCATCCTGAGCCCCCAGGGCACCTTTTTTTCATATCATGGTCAGGTATGCCGGTGCATTGTCACCTTTATCTAATACATGCTCATATCTTTGATTCTCTTCAGATATTGTTCACTTTGGGTATTTGTTTCTCATATGTGTAGGTTCTTTCTCCTCATCCCTCGGCATCACCCCTTCAGGTATATACTCAACACTGGCATGTAGTCTTTCCCGCTGTATCGCACTTTCATTTCCAGTCACACCCTCTGATGTTTACCTCTAGGATCTCCATTCCCGGCTCTGCAGTACCCACGCCTCCATTTGCATCATCGATACTATTACCCGGTAGCATTCTAACCCACATGAGTTGTCTCATTCATAGCACCCTTTGCCACTTTTTGACACTCATGATATTCTTCATTACCCTGTAGGGATGGGAGTCCTGATAGTCTTTCATCATGTTGTGAATCAACCACATACTTCTTCTCCTTATTTTGCTAAGCTTTCCATATGGACTCCCAGATTATCTCTTTACGGTTCTATTTTTTTTACCTGCACCTCCGCAGTATCATGAACCCTTCATTTCATCCACCATCAGTTTTCCCATCTGCGAACCTATCTTCATTTCACCTACCTCATACAGAAACTAACCAATGGGGCCCCCACCCTTCATCAGTTTTCCAAGAAAAGTTTTCCCTCCCTGGGGCACTCATTTCACACTGGGGCACTCGTTTATGTATTTGTACATTTTTCCCCCCAAATTATTCGTTATTTATTGTACAAAAACCTTTATTTTTAGTCATTTCATTATCATTTTTTGTCGTCACCGTTGGCGACCTGCTTCCCTCCTTTTGGCCAAATGCAACCCATGTCACCCTTGGTTGGAGCATCACTCATCATCTACCCTGGCCGACATTGTCCACATATTCAGAGTACCCCACAGGTCACTTACCTCTACCCTCTGCAGTTGTTCACTTTATCCCGCCTCTAGCACAACTCATCCTCGGTCTTGTCGTCCCCTTGACACTCGACCTCGTTACATGGTTGCAGCCACTTTTTATCTCATACATCCTCCAACCCAGGGAAGTATTGAGTCTTCCCACTTTTTGACTTCATCCATGTACCTCTGCCACTTCCTCACCTCAGTAGATTCCACAAAGTCCTTTTCTTCTGGGAGTCGCGGTCCCCTTTTGTCGACATCAACACAATTTTTCCAGAAGGGCGACAGTATCTTGATTCTCATTCTCCATTTAATGAGAGATCTCGGACGACACAGGGGGAAACACCATTGCTCCCTACTGTCGTTGGCCCCCATAACATTCGACTCCAACACTTTCTCATGTTATGGTGGGTCTTACTTTGCGACTATTGCAGTTATTAATATCATTTGCCGAAGACCTCTGAACTTGGTAGGGCCATCAATGCCCGCATCATCGCCGATACTTATTTTTGTGATCATTGCCTATTATTTAGAGTATGTTCCTTTGCAGAATTGTCTTCTGCCTTTCTCATCACCGCCCCCGAGGGCGCTGTAGTTGTCTACACCAACACTTCAATCATCTTTTTTCAGGGTTACATAACACGAGCATGGGGCATGCCCACCTCATTTGTACACAGTTGTATATTTTACACACCTTATGGAAGGGCGGGTCCTACCAGTTCCTTTATCCTCCAAAGGATTGCTCTGAATGATCCCACTATTGCTCTATATTACAACAACATTCTCAGTAGAAGAAACATTGATGGATTTCGGCTATACATATGCTCCTAACCTCATCCATCAGGGGGCATCTGTTATCACTGAAATTTCATCAGCATGTGGTTACAAGAACTCAGCATCGTCAAATAGTGATAAAGTCATTCATGGACTTGAATTAATATCACAACATTCAAAAAGGGAAAAAAACTATACAAAGTAGTGAAAAATTGAAGAGCGCTTTACAGAAGTTGGGTGCGCGCGCACATGCGCGGAACAAGAACGTAGCATGCGCGCATACGTGCACGATGCGCGATTGTTGGCGCAAAAATCCACACACCTGCTAAACAATACATTTATTGAAGTGGTCGGCCTCCCAACCACTTATGGATCAGCTCCAAAGCCGATTTGACCCTCAAATCTGAGCTGAATCCGAATGGTGGGCTGGTCAAAGACCTAATAATGCCCTAAATGGCCTCTTTTCACACTACAAAGAAGTTACACAAAATCCCAAAGCAATGCTATAAAAAGCCATGAATGCACCTCATTTTCTTAAGGAATTTCAAGTAATGTTATGTTGCCTAGATTGTTTTAAGGACTTCGTCCTTGACAAAGACACATTGGCATCATTTCATTGAGCCATCCACCTCTCCATTGAGTGGATGTGCAAGGAGTTCTTTCATCACCATTTTCATTTTTTTTGTTGTAAGGAGAGCAAGCTTGTGAGGGTCCAAGAGACTTCCCTTGGAGGAAGAAGGGACTCATAGTCCCCTTTCTTCTTGGTGCTTTGATTTCATCAATAGATCAGCCTAAAAACATTGGTGAAATGGGTCTATTTCTGTTTGTTATCTCTATGTCCCTATGCTCATGATTTTTGTTGTTATTAGTTTAATTCTTGCTTATAGTTTTGTTTTTCTTTCTCTGAATCTTTCCTCTACAACTGTCATGCTCAGCAGGACCCAACTGGGCATGTAAGCACCTCTTATTTTCTCACCAAGGTGACGAAAAGGGTGCAACAACGATCACCCTCAAGTCTCTTCGAGTCCTCTGACAGAAACCATCAGTCATTTCTAGCAGCTACACTGTGAACCTATTGAGCCTTGTTCCTTTGGCACCTTTCACCTTTCCTTTCACATGTGGCCTTAGGCGGTGACCACAACCTACACCAAAAAGTGTTTTCTCATTTTGACATTTCATCATTTCGCATGTCACGAATTCCTGTTGCGAGGCATCTCAACTCTCCAAGTCACGATCTCCAAAATGGAGCTTGGTTGCACTAGCTCCTTCCTCTATCTTCCATAGATGTGACCACTGGCTGTGACCACAACCTTATTTGAAACTGCATTTTGCAATTTTGTGTTTTGGAAATTTGTTGCGAGTCACTCTGACTCTTCCAACTCCTGATCACGAAATGGAGCCTTGTAACTTGCAAGCTCCTTCCTTCACATGCCCACAGTTTTGATCAAGCATTTATCCATAAAGTGCTTTGGTGATTTTGCATTTCGGCATTCCTGTGGTGAAGTGTTTCAACACTTCCAACTCCTGGTATCCGAAACATGCACCAAAAGGTGTTTTTCACATTTCAACATTCCAACATTTCAACATTCCTGTGGTGAAGTGTTTTGACACTTCCAACTCCCGGTATCCGAAACCTGCACCAAAAGGTGTTTTTTTCATTTCAGCATTCCAACATTTTGGTATTCCTATGGTGAAGTGTTTTGACACTCCAACTCCCAGTATCTGAAACCTCCACCAAAAGGTGTTTTTCCCATTTTGGCATTCCTGTGGTGAGATATCTTGATGCTCCATGTCGTGATCCCCGAAACACTGAAATGGAGTCTTTGTTGATGTGCTTGTTTCAGGATTTCGACGTTTCTCATTTCGCAACTTCGGGACTCCTGTGATGAAGAGTCTCGACTCTTGACTCCTCCAACTCCTAGTATCCGAAACTCCATAATGGAGATTAAGTCATGGTTTGATGTGCCTGTTTCGGGATTTTGGCGTTTCGCATTTCGCAACTTTGGGATTCTTATGATGAAGAGTCTCGACTCTTGAATCCTCCAACTCCCGGTATCTAAAACTCCAAAATGGAGATTAAGTCCACTAGCTTATGATCTTTCCATGCCATCATCATTTATGATCTTCCTTGCCTGCCTGTTTTCCATTGTTGTCTCCCAACTGTAAACCTGCCAACATCGCTACTATTCTTTCCTGTAACCATACCTTCATCATTGTTGTTCTTGCCATCAATAATTGTAAGCATGCTATCATTGTTGTTTTTCTTGCCTATAGACATGCCATCGTTGTTGTTTTTCTTTCCATCAATGACAAGCATGCTCTTCTTGTAAACATGCCAACAAGGGTATGCACCTTTCCCCAAGGATAACACACCAACAAGAGCTGATTAGATAATCCAAACCCAGGCGAAGAGATATTCCAAGACAAAACGTAACTGCTAGCTCCAGTAGTTGCACCAAAAACTCCCCTCAAACCTGTGCACAAAATTGGGCACTGCAGTGTGCATAAGTTGTTTTTATGCAATTCTGAGACTGCCTGCCAGAATGAGAAATGGCCTCCTCTATTTATACTAATTATGGCTAACTGCTTGGGCTGACTTCTCATTCTGGGTATCTGTCTATTCAGTATATATTATTATTTCTGGCCGAGTTCTTCTCTTGGAGGCTAATAACCTAATATAAATTATCTCCTTGATCTGACAAGTCTTATAGGGTTATTATCCAATTCATTAGGGTTTCTTCTTTCTTCCCAGAGTATTCTATCCTCTTCAGGTTTACACATGGAGGTAAATACCTCCCACAGTTACCATAATATCAACAATGACGTTGTTATGCATTTGTTCAAATTTCATTTGCATATACGCAAGCTTAGGGTTAAGTTTCCTGAATATTGTTTAATGAAAATGTTCATGGAAACCTTAGAAGACAAATCTAGATCTTGGTATGAAGGTTTGCCATCTACAGGTTTGTGTTCTCTTAAAGATTTTCACGCAGTCTTTTATGAGCATTTTAAGGAATTTTGTCTTCCCTTGCCTTGGGCTGAAACATATTGTGCATATTGTTGATCACCTATTCAAATATGGGGTCCAATCCATGTACCATGAATATATGCATCATTATATGAAAACAAGTCGAAGACTTTTTTGTTCTAAAGGGCAATTTTTGCTCCAACACACAATTTTGTAAACGAAATTTCCGCACCCCTGCATGGGTTAATAATGTAATAGGTCTTGCATGGATCATAGTTATGTCAGTTAAACTAGGATTTATTCATTAGGAGAGTTCCTTTCTTAGAGTGTTTTTTATCCTCGGGTTATTAATTTGGTCTAACCAACCTTATTAATTTCCCTTGAGTTTTTCACTCCCACCAGCAATAAATCCTCCAAACTGGTGAAATGTGTTCTAATAAATTCATCCTCTAGTAGCTTGTGTTTAGGAATTATTTAAATGACCATGTAAGACAACAAAAAAAGTTTCGCAAAATTTCGTCGAGTCTAGATAGGTTTTTCTTAATTAATTAAATTTAATTAAATTTTCCTAAGGCTGGAAATTTAATTATTTAATGAATTAAATAATTTTTTATAATTAATGTAAAGCTAGGTCCCTGGATTTGTGATAGGGGTATTTGTGCTCAAAATAAATGGAAATACACCCTCTACACCCTTGGACCAAGTTTCAACTTAGTCGAACAAGTTTTGTTAGGGTTTTGTCCACTTAGGAGTCTTAGTCAAATAAAAACAATTTTAATTGCTAACCCGGGACATTGGAAAAATGTCAATTTTGTAATTATTAATCAAATTGATAAAAGTAAAGGTAGTAAATGGTTGAGATATAATACCTAACCTACCCAACCCCACTTCCTTTTACCCACCTTTTAATTAATTCCCACTTGGGATTTGAGCCCCTCATTGAGGAAATGCATCCCCCTTCTTTTGAAACTTAGTAACTCATATTTTAAATGAGTTATGGGTCCATACTTCCACATATGTGTCCCTCCTTACCCATCCATGTCCTAATTTAGAGTGTGGATGCAAAACTCCCAACACACTCCTCCCACACGCCCTCACTAAAGCTCACACATCCCTCCACACTCTCACTCATACCTCACGCTTTCCTTAATAACTCATGCTTTATCTCTTGAATAAAGTGGACAAAGATGACATGAAAGTAGGAAACATCACGATGAAGGAGGAAACTCACTTTTAAAGCTAATATGTGGGCCCCCTCTTACCCAATGTGCCTCCCTCAAGTGGCCATCTCACCCTCCATCTCATCCCACAAACCAAACTCACCTCAACCCTAAAATCTCACGCGACCTTCACTTGAGTTGTCACTTGAGCTTGGATCTTGACATTTGTCAAAGATCTAAGAGGGGTCTCCTTGGCCTCTCATGCTATCTAATATACCTCTCACTCCCACATTCAATACCATTCTTTACAATATTGTTATGCTACCAAATTCTCCATCTCCCTCTCTCTCTATCATTGGCTTATTTCTTTGGTTCACTGGTTCTTGAAGAACTTGGAGCAACTTTGTTTCTACAACATATTCCATTGGATAATAAATAAATATATTTGGAGGAACTGTGGTGTTCAATATTTTGTCTCGATGTGCCACTTATTTATGAGGTGATATCGCTCTTTACTTTGAATGTTATTGTGTTATTGGGTAGATAGACTAAGCAAAACTATGTTTTCTTGGCCTGGTTTAGTAAATTTATGATTTCTAAGACTATAAGCATTGTATTCCTTTTTAATACTAACTTTGTTGTATTATTAATGAATGAAGTCCATTGTCTATTCTTATTTCACATTTTATTTGGAATTTTCATATCATTTCAAAAGGAGTTGTTGGGATAGATCCGAGCAAGGATTTACCCTCATCTTCACTAAAACTTCACAAACATTTTCTATTCTTCTTCCTTCTTCTATCATATTCATATTTTGGTATCTAACTTGCTTATATAGGTCAATAATTTCATAAATATTTATGGTTTTTATATGCAGAAAACTTCTATTGAAAAACAAAAAATTTCCTTAACATTGTGAGTGTGTTGCAACACAAATCAACAAGCAATAGCTTGCTGAGTTTTGTAGGTTCTCGCCAAGTTAAGGGTACATTCTACCCATTTTCAAGCACAAATCACCTCCAAGTACCTCCTTTTGAAAGTGGTAACATTTCTCTTCTTCCTCTTTCAATCTAAACATTGTACACAAGCCCAAAGGAGTGTACCCAAGTGGCTTGCATTCCTTTTATTTCAGTCTTTGCTTTGCGAGTTTTAGATTAGTTTTCTTTTCTGTTTCTCTTTCACTTCTTAGCTAGTTTAATCGTTCATATCTACATGCATGTTTAAAGTTAAAATTATCTAGAGTATATCCAACATAACTTATGCTATCTTAGATCTCATGGAGGCTTAGATTAAATCTCTACTTTCTACTGCATGAAAGTCTTTGTTTTCTTAAATATTTATCTTACACTCATGCATGCAAATACTGGCTATATAATCTCTTAAGTAATCATCATTTATAATTTCACAAGTTATTTCCATTGCTTTATGTTTCACATGAAATAACTTCATAAATTAAGGATTTAACTTGCAATCTAATTGTTCAAAGGCTCCAGCCTCTACATTTTTCAATCTTCAGTTTCGACACTTTTTGAGCAAGATACAACCACTCAAACACACTTCCACTTAGCTCATAGGTTTAATAATTAATTTATTAGAATTAATAGGACACCATTACCAACCATCTTCGCCATTTAAAACAGGGTCATAGGAAGGCAACGAAAGGTGCTAGGCCGGGGACGGTCTCACGATGCGAGACGTCCTTTCCGGGAGTACTCTGATCTTAGGATTGACCTGTGGAGCTAGGGTTGACACTTAGATAGGATTAAAATAAACCCCAATTAACCACCTGATTTAATCCTTGGTCTACAACATTGACAATTTGATTTTACACTTGTAAGAAAACTGATCTCATTATATTTATTTTACATGCAAGTCATCTTATGTGTTGTGGAATAAATATCTAAGTGGTTACATCAATCATCTGGAACACTTTTACTTTCAAGCATTTCATTTATATTGGTGTTCCTGTATTCATGGTGTGATCCTTTAAGAAGTTTCTCATCCACTTGGAGGCACTCTCTTGACTGGGTCCTGAGTGATTTGCATCTGTTTGCCATTGATAACCAGTCCAATAGAATAATAGCTATTGTGAGCATGCTTGCCTTGATGTGTTGATGGTTGTATCATCTTGAGTATCTTTATTTCCTGCACATTTCAAGAAACTTGTTAGTATTGTATATCTTGCATCTAGCTTATTATAACTTTGTATATCTGATATATTCTTTCTATATCTTTTTACCTAGTTGTATCTATCTTGTTGTAACATTTGTAAACTTGTAACTATGTTGTAACGAATCTCCCCTTAAGTTAGTTGACCCCTTTCCTAATCTTAGTCACTAGTCTTAGTTGTCCTAGGAAAAAGCTTAATTGTTAATAATTATTTGTTGCATCTTGCATTTGCTGCTTAACATCATAGGCTAGATTCCCCTTGACCAATTAACGAATTAAAACCAACTCCTAGAACTTTAAACTCTAAATCGTATCTAGTAACTAGGGTCTACCCCCCTTGGCTTCCCTAGGAGTTATCCTAGATGGAAGAGGTTCAAGTCAAAGTGACATCATGGAATTTGAACCTAGGCATTGTGCCTCTGAGGACACACTAAGTAAGAAGGACTTAGCTCATGTTTGCAAGTGTGTATAAGGACGACAACACATATTTTGAAGATTTCTTCCAATATTTGGTAAATATGTATGGTGATGAAGAAAATATATATGATGAGATTAAATAAGATTTGTATGAATTTTCATCTCAATGGAAAGAACAAAGAATAGAAGGGGTTTGTTGCCATGATTTTCAAGTGGATTTCCACCAAGCAACAATTTCTACAGTTGAAGATGAAACTGATCAGATTGTCAAGGATCAATAGGTGGAGAATAGTGAAGAGGAAGGGGTTGTTTTGGAACCTCTTGTACATGTAGAATTTACTCCTTTTTTAGTATAGGGAGAGCGGATTGAAAGAGAGAAAGTTGTTTCAGATCCCATGGATGACAACATCAACACTATAGTTCTTTCAATGACAGAAGATCAGATTGAAGAACAATTTCTTCTTACTAATCAACAAGTGAAGGTAATTGAGCATATTGTTGAACATTCATTAGTTGATTTACAATAGTCTCATGAACAGAAAATAGAAGCCAAATGCCATAATAATCAGGAAAATTCTCATACATTAGTTTCTTTCTTGATTGTCGATGAAACAAGACATAATACTATTCAAAGCCATGTTTCTGCATTCAAATTTGATGAAAGTCTGCAACAATCATGCTTTTATTTTAGCACACAAGATACATATGACAATGGTCAGTTCAACTTCCCTCTACTCCTTGATGAAGATCCTAGTTCTGAGTTGGTTTTCATTAATATTCCTAAGATTCATCAGTCATCCATTGAGTTCGAAAGTAATGAGTATTAGGTTTGTTTCCTAGAACTTAATGATCAACTCATTCAGTAGATTTTAAATTAGCAAGGAAAAGAATAAATAGATAGTCAAATTATTTATACTTTTTCTGAGGAACTAATTGATAAAAGGCAGATTTTAGATCCTTTTAATCATTCTTATTCTCAAGAATCTGAGAATGTAGCCCAAGATAGTCAAATTGAAAAGGTATCTAATGTAGAGTTGCATCTTACTATGCTTATTATGGAAGAATGTATTAGCAATGATTTTGTTTAAATAGTTGTTGATTATACTTCCCTGCAAACTCTCAATCTAGATTTACATGAAGAAACACTCATGAATCCATATTTCCAAGGTGTGATGCATATAGCTTCAGATTTTGAGCATGTTAGACTTCAATTTCACCATCATAAGTTGCAGGAAAGTAGTGAAAAATAAGAGGTTGTTTTAGAGCCTCTTACACATGATGATCTTCCTCTAGGTTCAGAAAATGAAGAGTCTGTTGAAGAAGAGCAGTTTGTCCCGGATCCTATGGATGTGCACATTTTTGCTATTGATAATATGGCTTCCTCAAACGCAGATTTTCAAGAACAAACTTCCCTTTCTCCTGATATTATTGAAGACTCTTTTTCCAATTTGTTGCAACCATCAAGGAAGATGAATTTTCTTTTATTTATGGATCATGAGCACATGTTCAGTGGACACTTTAAGTTACCATTTTCATAATTTTCCTTTATGTTTGGTGCAACTAAATACCAACATAAGTCAAAAAATCATTTTCTTGATTGGATACACTGGAGGGATCATTTCACATGATTGTATATATATCTTCAGTAGGTGAGTGGTTATCATCAATGTTTGAATCCATGTCAAGGCCCTAAGATTTCGATGGTCTACTGCCATAAATAAGTTCAGTTAGTAGTCAATTTTCAGTCTATCAGTCAAGTTATAGTTTTAAATTTTTTACTCCATTGCCCAATAAATAAGGCTACTTTGTATACAATGTTCTTGGTACCTCCTAAAGGATCTTCCATCCCCATTGGAGCCAAATTTAGAGTCCTATAGTCATAGTGATCAAAATTTCTCTTTTTATTGATGTTAGAGTCTTTGGCCAAATTATAATATTTTCAAATTAAATTTGACATGTCTCTTGATTGTAAAATGGTTCTAAGTCACAAATCATCCATCATGGTCACTGTCATCATTTCCTATCATAAGTCATCAATTGAGTTAGTTGGTCATCATTTAGGTTATAAAATCATAAAAATGCATATTTTGAAAGCTAAAATTCAAATCATGGAATACAAATTCATTTGAAAGTGAAAGTATTTGTTTCTATGTTCATAAATCATTTATTACATTTGATTAAACATTCCCCACCATTTCCCTTACTAAAATATTCTCATTTCACCATTCTCCCCAAAATCCCCAGTTTGTTTTGCTGTGTTTTTTTCCCTCGGTCTGTAATTCTCTCTTTTCACCCCTTTTTTCTCACTCACTTTGAGAAAATAAACGTCCATTATCTTCCTAACATCTATCCCTACTCCCCATAATTTTCTCATAATTTTTCCTACCTCCCTTTCCCCTCATTCCCTTTCCCCAAAGTCGTTGTGCTTTCATGCTGCACTTCTTCCTAGTTCACATGTTGATGTTGTGAAAGGGGGTTTTCATGACTTCTTGAGCCTTCACCAGCACCTGAAGAGCATGTGACAACATCAAATTGTCATTCCAAATCATAAAAAGTCAAGGAAAGTGATTGAAATCCAAAACAAAGGGGCGTTGTGTTTATGCGTTGTGTTTTTCTGAAGGAGGCAAAAAACGAAACGAATCTGCTGCATTTAGTGAATAAATACAAGATTTGATTATGAACATATGGGAAATTATTTTTGCAAACTGGAGGACGTTTTTGTTCATAACATACCCAAAAACAATAAACTATCTTCGTTTTTTAATATACTTTATGGTTTGGGATATATTCAATCATCTTAGAGGCCTATTTTAAAAAAAAATAAAACACTTTGTTTCTCTTGTTTTAATCATGTTTTCTTGGCATTATTTCCTAACATATGGAAGTGAAGTTTAAAAAAAAAGGAAATTTTTGTATCAAGGATATATTCAAAAATAAAAACCTCTCATTTTTTACACAAGAGGTATTGTCTTGGATTTACAGGTGGCACTTTGAGACCCATTTTTCACAATTTCGCCAGGCCAGAATTGTTGTGCTTTTGGGCAATCACTTTTGGAACTAATTTTGCAGAGGTTAAATTGTTGTTTCTAATGGTTTAAAGGCTCAAGTGTATAATAGAAATCTCAAGGATTCCTCAAAGGTCATCAGAAGCACCCAAAAATCCATCCAAACCATCAAATTTTCAAGTTTTTCGGTCGTTGCACTTCTGCTGCAATTTGTTGCACTTCTATCACAGTCGTTGCGCTTCTATGAGTGAGAAATTTTTATTTCATGTAAGAGGTGAAATGTGAAAATGGGTTAATGTAAATGGTAAATTGGATATTTTTAAGAACGGTAAATTTAATTATGCTATGGTATGGTCAAAATGGAGATTGGATACTGTTTTGGAGATAAGGTCAATCAGTTGAGATAAAAAAGGAAAGTTGTTTCTAACTTTCCTAGGATTTGGAAAAGATACGATAGGTTCATGAATTAATTTCTATAGAGAAGGATTCGACCTCTTAGAGAGGAAATATCATTTTTCTTCTATATGTACTCATAAACAAGTCTAAGAAAAGGGTGTGTTGGTCATATTAGAGAAGAAACACTTTTGTGCATTGTAATTTTTTCCAAGTGAATGAATGGAATAGAAGGACATTCACAAGGATTCTTGTGTTAGAATTTTTATGGTTTTGTGCTCCTTTGATTTGCAAGATATCTTATGTGTTTAAATTCCTTTAATATGTATCTTATTTCTTGGAATAAACCAGATGTTTGATCCATAATTCATCTTAATGGTGCTATGTTTCAATTTTTTCAAGTTATCATTGTTTTAAGCTTAAAGAATCACTTTAGAATCCATCCTTGGTTTGATGATCTAATGTGTTTTTCTTTCACCCTTTCTACATTCACCTCCTGCAACAATACAATCTAAATCCTCCACCAAATCTACCTACCTCGCCCCTGTAAAAAACCCTCTATTTTCCCATCATCTCATTGGACAGAAAATTGATTTGACATGACTCCATGCCCAATAGATATGTCCCCTTTCTCATCAACGGACCTTTTAAAAAACATCAACTTTGTTGAGCTTATTACCTAGCCTAATATCTTATTCGTCGAGTAATCTAAGTGAGAGAGCCCTCTCCAAGGCCAGAAGGGATACATTCTGACCTAGAAGTGGTTTGTGGTTACCTCTACGATTTCTCCCTTCAACTTGGAGAAATTACAGAGTGTTAAAAAATTCATCAAAGTTGATGCAAACTGACTGACTGGACTCTGACTGGAAAAATGCCAACATAAAACCTAACATGAACTCGACAACATACTTCTCACTATCTATACCTAAAATTTGACTCAATATGGAACATACCCATTGGAATTCAATAACCATGATATTTACATTCATTGGCAGGTACATAATTTCCGAAATATGCTCGGGTTTGACAATTGTTTGCAAAAATAAGTCTTTGACTTCTGAGGGACATTCCTTGTAAACCAAAATTAGATTTTCTTCTTCAAATGGTTGAGACTGTTAAGAACCAAATACCAATATAGCATAGAAAAACCTCAGAAAAAGTACTCAACGCCTTGAAAAAGAGATAATTTCAGTTATAAGCCTCTTCGAGGGGGCAACCTCCTTTTACCCCACTTAAATGTTCAAGTACAAGATGATTCAAAATGAAAATGTTTCCTTGGTATATATAGGAGACTAGGATGTATAATTACAACTAATAACCTAAAGCCGACATAAATAAAATAACATTACCAATATTATATGCCCCAATTAAGGGGTAATGAGCCAATATTAGGGCTTAACATGCCCCTCCCCTTGAGACAAGTGTTGTCCGCAATGCTTGAGTAACTCTGGATGCTTATGTATAAAAGACTCATCTTCCCAAGTGTAATATTCAACCTATAGTTTCCTCCATTTAATGAGATACTTTGAAATGGATCTATTCCTTAGCTGGTGAATTCTTGTGTCAGTGATGGCTTCAGGTTCCAATATGATTTTTCCTTCCTCGTCAAGTTCTGGCAGTATAGATTGAACCGGGATCTTGTCGCCTATAACCTTCTTTAAGCATGAAACATGGAAAACTGGGTGTACTTGTGAAGATGCAGGAAACTCTAATTTGTATGCCATAGTACCAATATTTTGCAACACCTTATAAGGGCCATATTAATTTGGTGATAATTTATTAACCTTCTTGGCTTGCTTGAGGGACATATGTTTGTATGGTTGTAGTCTTAAAAACACCCAATCTCCTACTTCAAAACTTATTTCACTACGATGTTGGATTTCTTCTTGTTTCATGCGATTTTGTGCCATGGTCAGGTTGTCCTTTAAGATTTGGAGAACTTGTTGTTGATTCTCGATGTGATCTTCCACTGCTTGAACCTTATATTTTTATTTTAGAGAAGAATTGATGGAAGGAGGGTGGTATCCATAAAGTGCCATAAATGGTGTCATTTTTGTTGCAGTATGAAAGGAAGTGTTATATCACCATTCAACCAAGGGTAACCATTTGAACCATTGTGTTTGTTTATCGGAGACAAAGCAACGAAGGTAGCCTTCCAGACATTTGTTCACTATCTTGGCTTGTCCATCAAATTGAGGATGATAGGATGAGATATGAGCCAATTGAGTACCCAAACAAGGAAACAATTATGTCCAAAAATGTCCAGTGAAGATGGGATCTCTGTCACTTACAATAATCTTTGGGCTTCCACGTAGCTTTTGAACTGTCTCCATGAATGCAATGGAAACTGTACTGGATTTGAAGGGATGAGAGAGTGCACAAAAGTGTGCGTACTTGGTCAGTCTATCAACAATCACCATGATGACACTCTTTCCTTTAGACTTTGGTAACCCTATGATAAAATCCATGGAAACCTCCTCCCAGCGTTGACATGGGATGGATAATGGTTGTAAAAGACCTAGGGTCTTAATTGTTTCCACCTTATTTTGTTGGCACACAAAAAATTCTGCCACAAACATTTGAACATTAGTTTTAAGGCCATCCCAAAAAAAATCCTTCTTGACTCTATGGTAGGTTTTCAAAAATCCTGAGTGCCCTCCTACTGGAGAGGTGTGCAATTCCAATAGTACCTTTTGTTTGAGTTGGGATTTCTTACATAAAAATAAGCGATCTTTGTACCATAGTGAATCATATTTCCATGTAAATGTATCTGATGCACTGGAATCCTGCAGCAACCATTGAATGAGAGTCCACACTTTTTTGTCATTCTTCCATTCATCCCTTGCTTATATTATCCAATCGGGTTGGATGATTGAGATAACACAGAGAAAGGCCTCAACATCTTCATCCTTGCTTGAGAGTGCATCTACCACAACATTTTTCTTCCCCTTTTTATAGACAATTTCAAAATCATAACCCAATATCTTGGTTACCCATTTTTGTTGTTCTTATAAAGATAGTCTTTGTTCCATGAAGTATTTAAGACTATCATGATCTATTTTGACCTTGAAGTGCCTACCTATTAGGTAACGACACCATATCTTCAATGCATGTAGTATTTCCATCATTTCCTTCTCATAAATGGGTTTGTGTAAGTCCTTTCCCTTGAGTGGTCAACTTTCAAAAGCCAGGGGCATTCCTTCTTGCATTAGGACAGCACCAATTCCATTTCCCGAGGCATCACATTCCACAATAAATGTTTTTGTGAAGTCTAGAGTGGTCAATATAGGAGCTTTACACATCACCTGTTTAAGTTGTTCAAAAGATTTAGTTGCCTCTAGAGTCTATGAAAATGCATCCTTCTTAGTTAGTTTCGTTAAATGTGTTTCTATTCTTCCATAGTTTCGAACAAACTTGTTGTAGTAACCTGTCAAACCCAAAAATACTCTAAGATTTTTTAATGGTTTGGGAATCGTGAATTCCATCATGGCCTTAATCTTGTTAGGGTCTACCTTGACACCTTCATGAGATACAATATGACACAAATACTCTACCTCCTTTAATCCAAAGAAACATTTGGATGGTTTGGCATATAGTTGTTGCTCCTTTAGTAGTTGTAGCACCTTCTCAACATGTCGCACATGATCCTCCCAAGACTTGCTATAGATTAGTATATCATCAAGAAATACTAACACAAATTTTCAAATCAAGGGCTTGAAAATGGAATTCATCAACCCTTGGAATGTGGAAGGTGCATTTGTAAGGCCAAAAGGCATGACCAAAAATTCATAATGACCTTGATGAGTTTGGAATGCTATTTTTGGGATATTTCTTCCTTCATTATGATCTGACGATACCCTGAACGGATATCCAATTTTGTGAAATAGATTTCTCCATGTAGTTCATCTAACAATTCATCAATGACGGGAATGGGAAACTTATCTTTAATAGTGATCTTGTTGAGCTCTCTATAATCTGGACACATATGCCATGAACTATATTTCTTGAATACCATTACCACTGGTGCAGATTAAGAACTTTGGCTAGGTCTAATAATGCCAGCCTCTAACATTTCTTCAACCATGCACTCAATTTGACTCTTCTGGGCGTAAGGGTATCTATATGGCCTGATGTTAGGAGGAACACTCCCAAGAATTAGGTGAATTTCATGATCATTATCACTCTCTATAGATGTTAGGATTGGTCCTTCTAGTAGCCATAGCCATATTTTTACTTTCAACATTTCTTACCACCTTAAATTCATTCTCCAATGATTTGGGTTCCCAAAGGCGAACCTCATGTTGAACGTTATCCTTTAAAGTTCCTATGAATACATCAATCAAGTGCTCATCTGGAATATCGTTTACCCTTATATTCAATCTTTGGAAGTTCTCAATGTGCTCGGTAATTGAACCCCTTTGCTTGAGATTTATCAATTGGCCAAAGAAGGTATTTCTCCTTGTATCCTCATAGTGTGCTATCATTTCTTCCATGAAAATTGTCCAAGTGACGAGTGATTTGCGAGAACAAAGCCATCGATACCATAAAAATTGATTAGGTTCTAAATATAAAGAAACAATTTGTACCTTTTGTGTATGTGGCACATTATGGATATCAAAGAAATTATCCATCTGAGGTATCCATGTGATTGGGTCCTTGCCATCAAACTTCCTCATATCAATCTTAGGAACGTGGTTGGTCTTCAAACTAAAGTTGGAGTTTCTACATTATTGATTCACCTTCCTTGTGTCCTCATCATGAATTTCATGGGATGCATTTTCACTTTCAGGTGTCTTCTCTGTTACAAATTTTTTCAATACTTCCATGATCTCCCCTTTTAAGCCATCCATCTTAGTATCCAACTTAGCTTCCATTGAATCCATCTTAGTATCCAACTTAGCTTCCACTGAATCCATGTTCTTTTGTAGTTCATCTATGTCCCTACACATTTCTTCACCTTCATCAAGAGTCCAAGTAGGATTTTCTAGAGGCTTAGTTGGTGTAGAAGTTCCCTTTTTTGGTGGCATGTTGGCTAAGTATCACTTTTGAACCTTGATTTTGAGGTGGTTCTGCTAGACAATATTTCTTCTATTGTATCTCCCAAGTTTCATCTCTTCTGGGTATGAAACTTTCTTTTATGTAGTTCTCTGATATTGCTTCTCTATAATGTCATAGGTCTGATCAAAATTGGATGTGCCAAGTGGAATTTACGGTAACTTCCCCACAACTTGCCAATTTTTGTCCTTTCCAGGAGATCTCACTTGTATAGCGTGCCCCACATAAAATAATTGATATAAAATTTTGAAACTCACATCAGAAATACTACAGACTGTCCACGATCCAATGAAACCAGTCCCACTCAATTTGGATACTCTAGGACGAAGTTATGATTGTTTTGCCTGGAACACCTTCTTGAGACTAGTCAATAGGACTAGTCAGATACCCTATCTTACATAGGGTGTATCTACAAATTTAAGATGAACCAAAAGCTGAAAATTTTACCACCGATACCTTACTAATTTATGTAAATATACTCCAAATTTTAGGGTCTAAAACGTTACAGAAAAGTTTTTATAGCGAAACTTCTGCAATGACGCATTTCAGGATGATTCTAGAACCCTACCTTGTATAGGTTGTATCTCCGAAAGTATAAGGCCTCAGGAGATGAATTTTGAACCCAACGTACCTTGATCCATATTCTAAATACAATCCAATCCGTTTCTTTTGAAACATTGTAGAAAAATAATTATAGTGAAAATTCTAAGGTGTCTCAGATGTAGTAGCGAAACCCCAAGACCTTGAGCTCTGATACCATATGTTAAGAACCAAATACCAATATAGCATAGAAAAACATTAGAAAAATTACTCAACGCCTTGAAAAAGAGATAATTTCATATAATAAGCCTCTTTGAGGGGGAAACCTCCTTTTACCCCACTTAAATGTTCAAGTACAAGATGATTCAAAATGAAAACATCTCCTTGGTATATATAGGAGACTAGGAGGTATAATTACAAATAATGGCCTAAAACCAACATAAATAAAATAACATTACTAATATAATATGCCCCAAGTAAGGGGTAATGATCCAATATTAGGGCTTAACACAAACACTATGGAGGGGGACTCTGTTATGCCTAGGGCACTTTAAACAGATAGACTCTCTACCCTACACAAGACCTCGGACCCTTGATTATTTATGAATACTTTCTCTTTCTACGAATATTGCTATGTGCACAAACCTATGAATTAGTGGAAGGGGAATGTGACCTTGATAGCTTAAGGGATTATGGTGGCCTAGAATTCTTCAAGGAAAGGTATCTGTTTCCCTACATTATCTCACATATTATCTCTGGATAGGAAGATGGGAGAAATTGTTATTGTAGGGTTGAACACATCTAAATCCCTGTCAATTAGGGTTTCTTCATTTGACATGGGGTCTTTCTTTGCTACAGACATAATGACAGGGTCCATGGTGGCAATGAAAAATACCTGTAAATGAGCATAAAATACGTGAGTTTGGCGTATTGTTGAGCTTCAATTTAAATGGAGTGGTCGCGCCAATCTTCCAACGTTCCAGTAATTTGAAAAATAATTAAATAACGACAAGTGCCCCCCTTATATATTTTTCCAATTTTGAGGGCGAGGGGAAGCCGTTTAGGGAAACCCACTTATGACTTCGAAATGTGCCTAGTGGCTCCGCGTGTTCTAAGTTGAAACCATGGCTTACATTTTGGCCCGCTTTCAAGAATTATCCTCCACGTAATTTCTCCCCCCGAAACGATCCCCGACCGTTGATCTGTAGCGCCCGTGATTTGTGAGCCATCAGGTCCCATCAACTCCACACTCCTGCTAGATTTAGCCTCCTCCATCTAGGTTTGGCCCTGTCCTCTAGTTTTTCGTGCCTCCACATCCGTTTAGCCCCTCACTAAGTCCTGGAAACTAGATTTCACACATAAATTGTCATGGTGATAACATGGGCTAAAACCAGGGATGTTATCCTCCCTGCGAGGTAGAAAATAATGGAAGACTAAGTGCCTACCCATTGGGATATGATCAATTCATGCAAATTAATTTACCAAAATTTATTTTGAAAACTCAAAATCTACTCAACATTACTCAGGACCTTCACCTAGGGATTTAGTTTCGCTGATCTAATTTCAACTGCTTCAACTGAAAAAATAAACTGGTTATGTATAATGAATGGAAATGGTGACATTTTCTTTAAATGATGTAATGTTTGAGGAACCTTCCATTCACATGTCCTCCTCCAACGATGTATACATTACTTTCTTGTATCAAATACACATTATTACCATGGTACGCCATGATTTTGAAAGGTCCCAACCATAGATGCTCACATTTCCCATGTTTTCCCTTGTCTTCATTTCTGGAATCCCATCTTAATACCAAGTCTCCCACTTTGAATTCATCCTCCTTGGTATGCTTGTCAAATTATTTTTTGATCTTGTCTTGGTGCAACTGAGCATTGTTGAAGGCCCTTTCTCTGGTTTGCTCAACATTGATTAGTTCATCTTTTATTCTTCGAGTGGCATCTGTTTCATCATCCTGCTGCTGTAACAACCTCATCACTGACAACCCTAATGTAATAGGAAAAAATTCTTCTATTCCAATCAAAATCTAGTAGGGTGAGGTGGCAATAGATATTTTTGGAGTGATCCTATCATCCCATAGTGCATGGATGAGATTTTTGTGCCAAGATTTTTTGTTATCTTACAACAACATTTTGATAATTCTAGTTAATCTCTTATTGGATGACTCATCCAACCCATTGCCTTGAGGGTAATAAGAAGTGAAGTGGCCAAGAGTTATGTTGTATTCATTGTATAATTTCTCCTTCTTTTTGGACTTAAATGTTGCTTCATTGTCTGTAATGATTTTGATTGGACACCCAAACCTGGACAAAATATTGTCTTCCAAAAACTAGATGATAACAACATCTATGGCATGCCTGGTGGGAACTGTCTCAATCCACTTAGTGAAGAAATATGTGGCTTTCAGAATCCACTTGTGTTGGGATGAGGACCATGGATGAATTTCTTCTATGAAATCAAGGCCCCATTGTCTAAAAGGTGCTTCAACAGAGATGGGTTTCAAGGGTAAAGGTTGCAATTTTCTCTTCCCATAAAAAAATTGGCAGTCATGAAATCTTGAAATATCTTTGTAGACATTAGGAAAAATGCTAGGATAATAGAACCTAGCCCTCAATATCTTGTGCATTGTGGTTTTCCAATAATGGTGTCCTACAAAGTCACCCTTGTGGAATTCTCTGATAGTCTTCTCTTCTTCTTCCTCCAACAAACAACTCAACAAGATCCCCCCTCGATCCTTCCAATATAGAGCTTGATTTACCATACAAAACTTTGTTTCTTTGAACTTTAAGAACCTGGCCTTAGTTTTACTCATTTCAGGAGGATCTTGCAAATTTCTCAACACATAAATGATATATGCATACCATGGGGAGTCAAGGAATATTTGGGATATCTCGACGACTCTTTATTTTCCTGAATCTGTTGATAAATCAACAATTAAATTTCTTAAGCCGAGAGCATCACATGATGAATTCTGATCTTTTAAACTATCCAATTTAAACTGAAGAAAGTGTAAATGGAATTAAATAACATAGGAAAAACATAAAAGGAGAAAAGACAAAACTCATATCACCACCATTAGAATATTTTCATAGAGATTTCAAAAGCTTCTGCATATGTATTCAATTTAGATCCAGAAAATTACAATTGAGTTCAGGACAAATAAAAAGGTGTTGTTGCACTTCTGCCAACTTTAATACATTCATAAATTCTAATATTTATACAATTCGAGTTCCTTTTAATTAGAAACCGATTTCAATAGATGAATTGAAACGTTTCAGCTTCTAAAACTGACTACAATAATTACATTTGACAGTTTCAGTATGAGAACCGATTACAATGATTAATAAAAAAATGTTTCATGAACCAACGGTTGATTCCTCTGACTCTTCATCTCCTACCTTTTCCATTTGTCCTGTTTTGGTCCTCTGTCTGATCTTCCATTTTGATGACACCTGGGAATTATCTGTTGGTCCTTGGAAAACTGCACTTTGTTTTACCCAGCTGCATTATATCCTTCCACTGCAAGTCAGAAGGGATATCATAGTCCATCGTTTATTTGATTAGGATATCCAGGTCAATGGAAGAGGCATATGTCATGACTGGCATTCCGATATTCACTGTCTTGAACTGATTTAAGATCTCAAAATATGTGATCAAATATTCCACCAGGGTTTCTCCTTTCAAGTTTTCCTCCAGTTTTTTAAAATTGGAGTGGTCCATTCTACATTAGGCGAGGCAAGAGTTGTATTCCTCCTAATCGTAAAATTTTCCTTTGCCATCCCAAAATGGTGGGAGGCCTTTGATGAAAAACTCTTCAAATAGATCTATGAATTCTTGTATACCCTACTGCATCTATATGGCCCTGGTCTGTACTGATATTAGTAGGTTATGCTTGGAAATGACCCTCCTAGCCTAGATGGTCAATGTAGTCTGATCTTTGACCCAAATGGTCTGAAGTGATGCAGTGGGGATGGAATTCAACAGGTTTATAGCATTTTGTGTCCACTCTAAGGGTTTCTTTGCTAGGGTCTCATCTACAATAGTGCACCTATTTCTGGTTGTGATGGCCATGTTATCTTTGTCATTGATGAAGTTCAAGTACACTATGAACTTGGAATCTTCAACAAAAATATAATTCTAGATGATGTGTTTGTCTCTTTGAAACATTCCTCTGCCTCTCATCCTTGTTTTCAAGTTGTCCACTCTTTATTGCAAAGTTTGATTCTCTTTTTGGAACTGAGCCATCCTCTCATATTTTGTTTTCATTTACTGCATCAATTTCTCTATATCTCCCTTTAGACCTTTGATTTATCCCACCTTCAGGCTGACTCGGGACATAGCCTAGACAAGTCCTTCAGTGCTTGGCCCAGCTATGTAGTAGAAGGTACACCAACAACCATGTTTGGTACTTTTGTCTGCCCTTGTGACCTGTTCAATTTTTATTGCTTCAACTGTAATACCTTGGCCTTGTAATTCAATGCCTCTTGTCGAAATGCTCCCTTCTCGTATTATAGAGAAACCAGTTCTACTATTTGTGGATGCTCTGTGGCAGACATTTTTAGTTTTTTCTTAAAGCTTTGAATTAGTTTATCTTTTTCTTCTAAGGAGGATTTCACTCCCTGAGGGCCTTCAGATTCTAGGCTCTTGACCTGAGTTTGCCAAGCTCTGTTGGATGCTTTTTCTTGCCTCAAATTCCCTTCCAACTTAGTTGCATAGGTTGATAGTTTTTAATTATTTACGCTTAGACCCAAGTAATATGATTACAACATGTCACTGGCATTCATGTGGAATTTCACTTTGTAAGGAGCACTGATGTTCTCTTATTTCATCTTGATCTCAGATACTTTGTCCTCATCTGCAACTATTATATTGAATGTCTTCTTATCTACATCTCTCATTGTGAACATAGAAGACTTATGCTAAGATATATTTTCTACCTCAGGGATTAACTCCCTCATTTCATTCATAGGGAATTTTCCTTTCTCAACATATTTCTTTGCCAAATATTCTTTAAGATTGATAGGTTGCTCCAGCTGCCTTATCAAAGATGTTCTTTTTGCTACTGAAATTTCTTGAGTTGCCTTCACTTTGGATCTTGATCCCTTTCCCAACTTCTACATTGTTGATGCCACTTTCCAACATATCCATATTAACTTGTTCTTTAGGCTCCTCCTCTAGATCCACTATCTATGGGGATTGTGTGATCTCCATATTCTTAGGGGCAGATTGCTAATTGTTGGTGGCCAGGGCCTCTGAATTGCTCCTTTTGATGTAAACACTTATCCTGGGAACTTTAACTATCAACTTCTAAGGCGTCTATTGTATTTGAGTTTTCTGTAGGGTTTCCTCCACTTGTTGTGTTTGATATGGTTTCAATATTTCTTCCATATCAACAAAAACATCTAGATTTTCCAATTTTGGAAATCCTTCAACATGTTCATGCTCATAGGGGGCCTGTTTGTTTATCAGTATTCTCTTGGATATGATATGATGTGGATCATATCTTCTTCCCTGCAGCTATGCAAATACAAACTCCTTGAGCTTGGCCTAGATATGAGATAAGAATGATCTATTTTTTACAATGAAGGGTCCAATGATGAAAGGGATTTTGAGTTTGGATGCCTTGCGTATTTTCAGGAAGTACTTTGTCTCTGATATGATCCTTTTCCTAATGAAATCTAGGGAAAAGAATATGGGTGTCACATAAATATCCATAAATATAAGGGGATTCATGACAACCATAAACCCATATCACTGTTGAATGCATGAACAACATGCACTCCCCCACTGTGTTTTCTAGATATGGCTGTAAATAAATCCTCATGTCATCTAGGATTGTTGGTAGGCTAGTGTTGAAAATCAAGCTGTAAAATTTGGATATGACCTTGTGGATAAATATGAGCATTGTGATTCTTTTGCATTCAGTTGATATGAATGTTTCTTCAGGGAAATATTTCTTGTTCGTATCCAGGAAAATATTCAGAAAGTATGTGTAATACCTGAAGTGTCTTAGTGACTGAAAATTCACCAGTTGCTTGTGGATGTTATCAATTATGAATTCATCAAAGTTGATGCAAAATGACTGACTGGACTCTAACTGGAAAAATTCCAAGATAAAAAATAACATGACCTTGACCACATACTTGTCATTATCTAGACCTAAAATATGACCCTATATGGAATAGACCCATTGGACTTCAATAACCATGATATTTACATTCATTGGCAGGGACATAATTTCAAAAATATGCTCGAGTTTGAAAATTGTTTGCAAAAATAGGTCTTTGACTTCTGAGGGACATTCCCTGTAAACCATAATTATCTTTTCATCTTTAAATGGTTCATACATTATAGAGGGGGACTTTGTTATGCTACGACCATTTCGAACAAATAGACTCTCTACCCTACACAGGACCTTACACCCTTGTTTATTTAAGATGACTTTCTCTTCCTATGAATATGGCTATGCACACCAACCTATGAATTTTGGGAAGGGGAATATGACCTCGACAACGTAAGGGGTTATGGTGGTGTTGACTGCTTCAAGGAAAGGTATATGTTTCCCTACATTATCTGACATATTATCTCTAGACACAGAGATGGGAGAAATGGTTATTGCAAGGTCGAACACATCTGAATCCTTGTCAATTAGGGATTATTCGTTTGACATGGGGTATTGATCCGCTACAGACATAATAATAGGGTCCATGGTGGCGATGCAAAATACCTGTAAATGAGCAGAAAATGTGTGACTTTGGCGTATTCTTGAGCTTCATCTTGAATGGCGTGGTCATGCCAATCTTCCAATGTTTGAATAATTTAAAAAATAATAAAATCACGACAAGTGCCCGCCTTTATATACTTTTCTAATTTTAGGGGTGAGGGGAAGCGGTTTGGGCCAACCCGCTTATCGCCCCAAAATGAACCCAATGGACCCATGTGTTCCCAAGCTAAAACCATGGTTTACTTTTTGGCCCACTTTCAACAATTATCCTCCATACAAGTGTTGGCAAATGTTTAACAGGTAGCGTATGCTTGTCATTGATGGAAAGTACAATAGTGAAGATGGCATGAGTATAGGAAGAATGTAATAGATGGGCATCAGAAGTAGTTTGGGAAGACATTGCAGAGCAAGCTCGATAAGATCAGAAGAGATAGTGCAGAGGATGGTTGGCATGATTTATAGGCAGTATGGGCTTGTCATTGATGGTAGGATCAAAGTCTGCATCGATGGAAAAAAAGGAACAAAGTAAGCTCAGGAGGAATTAACGCACAGTCGAATGCAATGTTTGTAGACAAGAAGAATGCACAGAAGATGAGGACAGATCTTAGGCGTCAGATCTGAGCATAAGATCCAACCATTGTTGGATCAGGGAGAACCTGCACATTCATTAAAGTGCAAGAAGAGGCGAAATGCGAAAGGCCAAATTATGTTGGTCTGACTCTATTTCGGGGTTTCGTAGATCGGGACTTGAAGGTGTCGAGAACTCACATGGCGAAGTGGTGAAATCACGAGAAGATCTGGGCCGTAGGATCTGGGGGAAGTACGAAGGACCAATAGCTGTTATATATGGTGAAGTTGCAAGGAGAATATGATAGTCGTTGTCCGTTGGATCAATAGGACGCGTGGAGAAATATCAAAGCACCACAAAGACTCCATTTCGGAGTTTCGCAGGTCAGGAAATTCAAAGGAAAGAGGCTCAAACTCGCAATATGTGAATTCACGAAAAGATATTGGCCGTCATATCACCAAGGAATGTGGGCAGTTGATCATGCATGAAGAAGGCCTATGAATTGTTGAAATCACGACAAGATCTGAACCATTGGGTCCATAGGACATGTGGCGAAAGATCGTCATGTCGCTGACTGGAAAGTCAAAGGAACAGGGCTTGATCTTAGCCATCATATCGAGGTTTGATCTTAGCCATTAGATCAAGGTTTGATCTTGACCATTGATCTGACTCCATCTCGGAGTCTCGACTATCGTGACTTGGAGTGATGAGACCCTTCATCACAGGAACTACGAGATGCAAATTCATGAAGAGATCTGGACCGTCAGTACACCAAGATTCTGGACCGTTGATCTAGATCCATCTCAGAGTTTCGCCTATCATGACATGGAGTGATGAGAACCTCCATATAAGGAACAATGAGATGCGAGATCGCGCAAAGATCAAGACCATTGGATCACCAAGAACGTGGACCATTGATCTGAGCTCCATCTCGGAGCTTCTCCTATCATGACTTGGAGTGACGAGAACCTCCATTTAAGGAACAACGAGATGAAATATCATGAAAATATCAGGACCGTCGGATCACCAAGAATGTGGATCGTTGATCTGAGCTCCATCTCGGAGCTTCACCTATCGCGACTTGGAGTGACGAGAACCTCCAACTAAGGAACAGCGAGATGTGAGATCTCAAAAAGATCTAGACCATTGATTCATCGAGATCATGGACCGTCGATCAGGGTCGATGAAGATCATGAGTTCGTAGTGCCTTTTAGCGCAACCTGTGGTCACTTCTTGTGGTCACGTGGAGGAAGGACCTAGTGCATATGAGCTCCACCTCGAAATTTTGGGGATCATGTCTGGGAATGTCGAGACACATGGTCACACGAATGTTGAACTGCCGAAAGCTAAAATGCCGAAATGAATACAAGATCCCTTGGAATCAATCCAACGGTGCAAGTGAATTTGAACAAGATCGGAGGGCTACTGTAGCACGACATAGTATAACTGCCAGAAACCACTGCTGGTTTTAGCTAGAGGACTCGAAAAAATTTGGGGATGATTGACAGAGAAGGTGAAGAGCCTATGGGAATCTTCAAGAGGGATGAAGATGTTTGTGGAGGTGATTGACAGCTGGATGAGGATTGAGGCGTGTAACTGAAACAGAGAAGGTGAGCTCAACTGTCACATAGAAGACGAAGAGTCTTGAACTGCCAGAGAGGCTAAGGAATCTCTGCATAACAACTAGTGATGATAGACGCAAGGGTTGAACTGCCAGAGAAGATGAAGAGTCGCGATGATGATCACGCAGAGCTCCCGAAAGGTGGAGGAATTTGGCGCGGAGTGAGAATGGAGAGGCATTGCAAATATTGCATGAAAAAAGACAACAAAGACTATAAGAATGTCGAACAAAGAAGAGATAGTTGTTGTTGTCGTGGGGAAAATTCAAGTGTGAGCAAGGAGGCAGAGCGCAAGAGCAGAGATGCATGCTAGAGGAAGGTTGCATCAAAGGGATATGGTGCATAGAGTATAAAAGGCAAAAGAACAGAAAGTGCAGGGGACGTGCAGAAGGCACTGATGCAGACAGGACAGAGTAGTGTAACAGAACAACAACAGGGCTAGTAATCCATTGAATAATTTTATATCGTTGTAGTAAGTTTCAGTAACAAAGAATTTATTATTCAGGGTGGTTGGGAGGTGCTAGGGAGGACTGGTGTCCTCAAAGGTTCAAGTGGGTGCTTGAACACAGGGAGTTGGTGCTTCCTTCTAGTTGGTTCTAGAGAAACCAGGGAGTTGGTGATTCCTTCTAGTTGGTGCTAGAGAAACCAGGGGGTTGGTGCTTCCTTCTAGTGGGTGCTAGAGAAAACAGAGAGTTGGTTCTCTCAGCAAGTTGCATCTTGCAAAAACAGAGGTTGTAGCCTCACAATGAGTTGGTGCTCATATGTATGATAATGTAAAGAATGTAGATAATACTTATCATATAAA
>ML785955.1:285767-301436 GCA_009831015.1 Picea engelmannii
GGTGTTTTAGAAGAAGGAGCATTGTTCTCTCTATAGATGTTAGGATTGGTCCTTCTAGTAGCCATAGCCATATTTTTACTTTCAACATTTCTTACCACCTTAAATGCATTCTCCAATGATTTGGGTTCCCAAAGGCGAACCTCGTGTTGAATGTTATCCTTTAAAGTTCCTATGAATACATCAATCAAGTGCTCATCTGGAATATCGGTTACCTTTATATTCAATCTTTGGATGTTCTCAATGTGCTCGGTAACTGAACCCCTTTGCTTGAGATTTATAAATTGGCCAAAGAAGGTATTGCTCCTTGTATCCTCATAGTGTGCTATCATTTCTTCCGTGAAAATTGTCCAAGTGACGAGTGATTTGCGAGAACAAAGCCATCGATACCATAAAAATTTATTACGTTATAAATATAAAGAAACAATTCGTACCTTTTGTGTATGTGGCACATTATGGATATCAAAGAAATTCTCCATCCAAAGTATCCATGTGATTGGGTCCTTGCCATCAAACTTCCTCATTTCAATCTTAGGAATGTGGTTGGTCTTCAAACTAAAGTTGGAGTTTCTCCATTATTGATTCACCTTCCTTGTGTCCTCATCATGAATTTCATGGGATGCATTTTCACTTTGAGGTGCCTTCTCTGTTACAAAATTTTTCAATACTCCCATGATCTCCCCTTTTAAACCATCCATCTTAGTATCCAACTTAGCTTCCATTGAATCCATCTTAGTATCCAACTTAGCTTCCACTGAATCCATCTTCTTTTGTAGTTCATCTATGTCCCTACACATTTCTTCACTTTCATCAAGAGTCCAAGTAGGATTTTCTGGAGGCTTAGTTGGTGTTGAAGTTCCCTTTTTTGGTGGCATGTTGGCCAAGTATCACTTTTGAACCTTGATTTTGAGGTGGTTCTACTGGACAATATTTATTCTATTGTATCTCCCAAGTTTCAGCTCTTCTGGGTATGAAACTTTATTTTATGTAGTTATCTGATATTTATTCTCTACAATGACATAGGTCTGATCAAAATTGGATGTGCCAAGTGGAATTTATGGTAACTTCCCCACAACTTGCCAATTTTTGTCCTTTCCAGGAGATCTCACTTGTATAGCGTGCCCCACACAAAATAATTGATATCAAATTTTGAAACTCACACCAGAAATACTAAAGACTCTCCACGATCCAATGAAACTAGTCCCAATCAATTTGGATACTCTAGGAAGAAGTTATGATTGTTTTACCTGGAACACCTTCTTGAGACTAGTCAGATACCATATCTTACACAAGGTGTATCTACAAATTTAAGATGACCCAGAAGCTGAACATTTTACCACCGATACCTTACTAATTTATGTAAATATACTCCAAATTTTAAGTTCTGAAATGTTACAAAAAAGTTTTTATAGCGAAAATTATGCAATGACGCATTTCAGGATGATTCCAAAACCCTACCTTGTATAGGTTGTATCTCCGAAAGTATAAGGCCTCAGGAGCTGAATTTTGAACCCAACGTACCTTGATCCATATTATAAATATCCTCCAAGCCACTTCTTTTGAAACATTATAGAGAAACAATTATAGTGAAAATTCTAAGGTGTCTCAGATGTAGTAGCGAAACCCCAAGACCTTGAGCTTTGATACCATATGTTAAGAACCAAATACAAATATAGCATAGAAAAACCTCAGAAAAAGTACTCAATGCCTTGAAAAAGAGATAATTTCATATAATAAGCCTCTTCGAGGGGGCAACCTCCTTTTACCCCACTTAAATGTTCAAGTACAAGATAATTCAAAATGAAAATGTCTCCTTGGTATATATAGGAGACTAGGAGGTATAATTACAAATAATGGCCTAAAGCCGGCATAAATAAAATAACATTACTAATATAATATGCCCCAATTAAGGGGCAATGAGCCAATATTAGGGATTAACACAAACACTACGGAGGGGGACTCTGTTATGCTGAGGGCACTTTGAATAGATAGACTCTCTACCTTACACAAGACCTCAGACCCTTGATTATTTATGAATACTTTCTCTTCCTATGAATAATGCTATGTGCACCAACCTATGAATTAGGGGAAGGGGAATGTGACCTTGATAGCGTAAGGGATTATGGTGGCCTAGAATGCTTCAAGGAAAGGTATTTGTTTCCCTACATTATCTCACATATTAGCTCTGGATAGGAAGATGGGAGGAATTGTTATTGTAGGGTTGAACACATCTGAATCCCTGTCAATTAGGGTTTCTTCATTTGACATGGGGTCTTTCTTTACTACAGACATAATGACAGGGTCCATGGTGGCAATGAAAAATACCTGTAAATGAGCATAAAATACGTGAGTTTGGCATATTGTTGAGCTTCAGTTTAAATGCAGTGGTCGTGCCAATATTCCAACGTTCCAGTAATTTGAAAAATATTAAAATAATGACAAGTGCCCCCCTTTATATATTTTTCCAATTTTGAGGGTGAGGGGAAGCAGTTTAGGGAAACCCACTTATGACCTCGAAATGCGCCTAGTGGCTCCACGTGTTTTGAGTTGAAACCATGGCTTACATTTTGGCCCACTTTCAGGAATTATCCTCCATGCAATTTCTCCCTCCGAAACGATCCCCGACCGTTGATCTGTAGCACCTATGATTTGTGAGCCATCGGGTCCCATCAAATCCACACTCCTGCTAGATTTAGCCTCCTCCATCTAGGTCTAGCCCTGTCCTCTAGTTTGTCGCACCTCCACATCCGTTTAGCCCCTCACTAAGTCTTGGAAACTAGATTTCACACATAAATTGTCATGGTGATAACATGGGCTAAAACTAGGGATGTTATCCTCCCTACGAGGTAGAAAAGAATGGAAGACTGAGTGCCTACCCATTGGGATATGATCAATTCATGCAAATTAATTTACCAAAATTTATTTGGAAAACTCAAAATCTACTCAACATTACTCAGGACCTTCACCTAGGGATTTAGTTTCGCTGATCTAATTTCAACTTCTTCAACTAAAAAAATAAACTGGTTATGTATAATGAATGGAAAGGGTGACATTTTCTTTAAACGATGTAATGTTTGAGGAACCTTCCATTCACAGGTCCTCCTCCAACGATGTCTACATTAATTTCCTGTATCAAATACACATTATTACCATGGTACGCCACGATTTTGAAAGGTCCCCGCCATAGATGGTCAAATTTCCCATGCTTTCCCTTGTCTTCATTTCTGGAATCCCATCTTAATACCAAGTCTCCCACTTTGAAGTCATGCTCCTTGGTATGCTTGTCAAATTATTTTTTGATCTTGTCTTGGTGCAACTGATCATTGTTGAAGGCCCTTTCTTTGGTTTTCTCAACATTGATTAGTTCATCTTTTCTTCTTCGAGTGGCATCTGTTTCATCATCCTGCTCCTATAACAACCTCATCACTGACAAACCTAATGTAATAGGAAAAAATGCTTCAATTCCATACAAAATATAGAAGGGTGAGGTGGCAATAGATCTTTTTGGAGTGATCCTATCATCCCATAGTGCATGGATGAGCTTTTTGTGCCAAGATTTTTTGTTATCTTACAACAACATTTTGATAATTCTAGTTAATCTCTTATTGGATGACTCATCCAACCCATTGCCTTGAGGGTAATAAGAAGTAAAGTGGCTAAGAGTTATGTTGTATTCATTGTATAATTTCTCCTTCTTTTTGGACTTAAATGTTGCTTCATTGTCTGTAATGATTTTGATTGGACACCCAAACCTGGACAAAATATTGTCTTCCAAAAACTAGATGATAACAACATCTATGACATGCCTGGTGGGAACTGTCTCAATCCACTTAGTGAAGCAATATGTGGCTTTCAGAATCCTCTTGTGTTGGGCTGAGGACCATGGATGAATTTATTCTATGAAATCAAGGCCCCATTGTCTAAAAGGTGCTTCAACAGAGATGGGTTTCAAGGGTAAAGGTTGCAATTTTCTCTTCACATAAAAAAAATTGGCAGTCATGAAATATTGAAACCTCTTTGTAGACATCAGGAAAAATGCTAGGATAATAGAACCTAGCCCTCAATATCTTGTGCATAGTGGTTTTCCAATAATGGTGTCCTACAAAGTCACCCTTATGGAATTCTCTGATAGTCTTCTCTGCTTCTTCCTCCAACAAACAACTCAACAAGATCCCCCCTCGATCCTTTCAATATAGAGCTTGATGTACCATACAAAACTTTGTTTCTTTGAACTTTGAGAACCTGGCCTTAATTTTACTCATTTCAGGAGGATCTTGCAAATTTCTCAACACATAAATGATATATGCATACCATGGGGATTCAAGGAATATTTGGGATATCTCGGGGACTCTTTATTTTCCTGAATCTGTTGATAAATAAACAATTAAATTTCTTAAGTTGAGAGCATCACAAGATGAATTATGAGATTTTAAACTATCCAATTTAAACTGAAGAAAGTGTAAATGGAATTAAAGAACATAGGAAAAACATAAAAGGAGAAAAGACAAAACTCATATCACCACCATTAGAATATTTTCATAGAGATTTCAAAAGATTCTGCATATGTATTCAATTTAGATACAGAAAATTGCAATTGAGTTCAAGACAACTAAAAAGGTGTCGTTGCACTTCTGCCAAACTTTAATACATTCATAACTTCTAATATTTATACAATTCGAGTTCCTTTTAATTAGAAACCGATTTCAATAGATGAACTGAAACGTTTTAGCTTCTAAAACTGACTACAATAATTACATTTGACAGTTTCAGTATGAGAACTGATTACAATGATTAATAAAAAAATGTTTCATGAACCAATGATCGATTCCTCTAACTCTTCATCTCTTGCCTTTTCCATTTGTCCTGTTTCGGTCCTTTGTCTGATCTTCCATTTTGATGACACCTGGGAATTATCTGTTGGTCCTTGGAAAACTGCACTTTGTTTTACCCAGCTGCATTATATCCTTCCACTGCAAGTCAGAAGGGATATCATAGTCCATCATTTATTTGATTAGGATCTCCAGGTCAATGGAAGAGGCATATGTCATGATTGGCAGTCCGATATTCACTATCTTGAACTGATTTAAGATCTCAAAATATGTGATCAAATATTCCACCAGGGTTGCTCCTTTCAAGTTTTCCTCCAGGATTTCAAAATTGGAGTGGTCCATTCTACATTAGGCGAGGCAAGAGTTGTATTCCTCCTAATCATAAAATTTTCCTTTGCCATCCCAAAATGGCGGGAGGCCTTTGATGAACAACTCATCAAATAGATCTCTGAATTCCTGTATACTCTACTGCATCTGTATGGCCCTGGTCTGGACTGATATTAGTAGGTTATGCTTGGAAATGACCCTCCTAGCCTAGATGATCAATGTAGTCTGATATTTGACCCAAATGGTCTGAAGTTCTGCAGTGGGGATGGAATTCAACATGTTTATAGAATTTTTTGTCCACTCTGAGGGTTTCTTTGCTAGGGTCTCATCTACAATAGTGCACCTATTTCTAGTTGTGATGGCCATGCTATCTTTGTCATTGATGAAGTTCAAGTACACTATGAACTTGGAATCTTCAACAAAAATATAATTCTAGATGATGTGTTTGTCTCTTTGAAACATTCCTTTGCCTCTCAACCTTGTTTTCAACTTGTCCACTCTTTCTTGCAAACCTTGATTCTCTTTTTGGAACTGAGCTATCCTCTCATATTTTGTTTTCATTTACTGCATCAATTTCTCTATATCTCCCTTTGGACCTTTGATTTATCCCACCTTTAGGCTGACTTGGGACATAGCCTAGACAAGTCCTTCAGTGCTTGGCCCAGCTTATGTAGTAGAAGGTACACCAACAACCATGTTTGGTACATTTGTCTGCCCTTGTGACCAGTTCAATTTTTCTTGCTTCAACTGTAATACCTTGGCCTTGTAATTCAATGTCTCTTGTCGAAATGCTCCCTTCTCCCGTTCTAGAGAAACCAGTTCTACTATTTGTGGATGATCTGTGGCAAACATTTTTAGTTTTTAATTAAAGCTTTGAATTAGTTTATCTTTTTATTCTAGGGAGGATTTCACTCCCTGAGGGCCTTCAGATTCTAGCCTCTTGACCTAATTTTGCCAAGCTATGTTGGATGCTTTTTATTGCCTCAACTTCCCTTCCAACTTAGTTGCATAGGTTGATAGTTTTTAATTCTTGATGCTTAGACCCAAGTAATATGAATACAACATGTCACTGGCATTCATGTGGAATTTCACTTTGTAAGGAGCACTGATGTTCTCTTATTTCATCTTGATCTCAGATACTTTGTCCTCATGTGCAACTATTATATTGAATGTCTTCTTATCTACATCTCTCATTGTGAACATAGAAAACTTATGCTGAGATATATCTTCTACCTCAGGGATTAACTCCCTCATTTCATTCATAGTGAATTTTCCTTTCTCAACATATTTCTTTGCCAAATATTCTTTAATATTGATAGGTTGCTCCAGCTGCCTTATCAAAGATGTTCTTTCTGCTGCTGAAATTTCTTGAGTTTCCTTCACTTTGGATCTTGCTCCCTTTCCCAACTTCTACATTGTTGATGCCACTTTCCAACATATCCATATTAACTTGTTCTTTAGGCTCCTCCTCTAGATCCACTATCTATGGGGATTGTGTGATCGCCATATTCTTAGGGGCATATTGCTAACTACTGGTGCCTAGGGCCTCTGAATTTCTCCTTTTGATGTAAACACTTATCTTGGGAACTTTAACTATCAACTTCTAAGGAGTCTATTGTATTTGAGTTTGTTGTAGGGTTTCCTCCACTTGTTGTGTTTGATATGGTTTCAATATTGCTTCCATATCAACAAAAACATCTAGATTTGCCAATTTTGGATATCCTTCACCATGTTCATGCTCATAGGGGGCATGTTTGTTTATCAGTATTCTCTTGGATATGATATGATGTGGATCATATCTTCTTCCCCGCAGCTATGCAAATCCAAACTCCTTGAGCTTGGCCTAGATATGAGATAAGCATGATCTAGTTTTTACAATGAAGGGTCCAATGATGAAAGGGATTTTGAGTTTGGATGCCTTGCATATTTTCAGGAAGTGCTTTATCTCTGATATGATCCTTTTCCTAATGAAATCTAGGGAAAATAATATGGGTGTCACAAAAATATCCAGAATATAAGGGGATTCATGACAACCATAAACCCATATCACCATTGAATGCATGAACAACACACACTCCCCCACTGTGTTTTCTAGATCTGGCTATAAATAAATCCTGATGTCATCTAGGATTGTTGGCAGGCTAGTGTTGAAAATCAAGTTGTAAACTTTGGACATGACCTTGTTGATAAATATGAGCATTGTGATTCTTTTGCATTCAGTTGATATGAATGTTTATTCATGGAAATGTTTCTTGTTCGTATCCAGGAAAATATTAAGAAAGTATGTGTAATACCTGAAGTGTCTTAGTGACTGAAAATTCACTAGCTGCTTGTGGATGTTATCAACTATGAATTCATCAAAGTTGATGTAAAATGATTGACTAGACTCTAACTGGAAAAATTCCAAGATAAAAACTAACATGACCTCGACCACATACTTGTCATTATCTAGACCTAAAATATGACCCAATATGGAATAGACCCATTGGACTTCAATAACCATGATATTTAAATTCATTGGTAGGGACATAATTTCAAAAATATGTTCGGGCTTGAAAATTGTTTTCAAAAATAGGTCTTTGACTTCTGAGGGACATTCCCTGTAAACCATAATTATCTTTTCTTCTTCAAATGGTTCATACACTATAGAGGGGGACTCTGTTATGCTGCGACCATTTCAAACAAATAGACTCTCTACCCTACACAGGACCTTACACCCTTGTTTATTTAATATGACTTTCTCTTTCTATGAATATGGCTATGCACACCAACCTATGAATTTTTGGAAGGGGAATATCACCTCGACAATGTAAGGGGCTATGGTGGTGTTGACTGATTCAAGGAAAGGTATATGTTTCCCTACATTATCTGACAGATTATCTCTAGACATAGAGATGGGAGAAATGGTTATTGCAAGGTCGAACACATTTGAATCCTTGTCAATTAGGGATTATTCATTTGACATGGGGTCTTGATCTGCTACAAACATAATAACAGGGTCCATGGTGGCGATGAAAAATACTTGTAAATGAGCAGAAAATGCGTGAGTTTGGAGTATTCTTGAGCTTCATCCTGAATGGAGTGGTCGCACCAATCTTCCAACATTCCAATAATTTAAAAAATAATAAAATCACGACAAGTGCCCCCCTTTATATACTTTTCTAATTTTAGGGGTGAGGGGAAAGGGTTTGGGCCAACCCGCTTATCGCCCCACAATGAACCCAATGGATCCACGTGTTCCCAAGATAAAGCCATGGTTTACTTTTTGGCCCACTTTCGAGAATTATCCTCCATACAAGTTCTCCCCCAAAAATGATCCCCGATTGTTGATCTATAGTGCCTACGATTTGTGACCCATCGGGTCCCATAAACTCCGCACTCCCACTAGATTTAGCCTCCTCCTGCTAGATTTGGCCCTATCCTCTAGTTTATCACACTTCCACATCAGTTTATCCTCTTACTAAGCCATGGAAACTAGATTTCATGCACAAATTGTCTTGTTAATAACATGGGCTCCAACTGGGGATGCTATCCTCCCTACGAGGTAGCAAAAAATAACAAACCGAGTGCCTACCCATTGGGATATTATCTAATACTGCAACTAAATTTACCAAAATTTATTTAGAAAAATACAAATCTACTTAGCATTACTTAGGGCCTTCACCTCGGGCTTTAGTTCTGTTGATCTAATTTCAACTGCTTCAACTGAAAAAATAAAATGGTTATGTATAATGAATGGAAAGGGTGATGTTTTATTTAAACGATATAATTTTTGAGGAACCTGCCATTCATAGGTCCTCCTCCAATGATTTATCCATTACTTTCCTATATCAGATAGGAATTATTCCCATGGTACGCCACGATTTTGAAATGTCCCAGCCATAGATGGTCAAATTTCCCATGCTTTCCCTTGTCTTCATTTCTGGCATCCCATCTTAATACCAAGTCTCCCACTTTGAAGTCATCCTCCTTGGTATGCCTGTCAAAATATTTTTTGATCTTGTCTTGGTGCAACTAAGCATTGTTGAAGGCCCTTTATCTGGTTTATTGGACATTGATTAGTTCATCTTTTCTTCTTCGAGTGGCATCTTTTTCATCATCCTACTCCTGTAACAACCTCATCACTGGAAACCCTAATGTAGTAGGAAAAATTGCTTTTGTTCCATAAAACATATGGAAGGGTGGAGTGGAAATATATCTTTTTGGAGTGATTATGTTAGCCCATAGTGCATGGATGAGATTTTTGTGCCAAGTTTTTTTGTTATCTTGCAACAAAGTTTTGATAATCCTGGTTAATCTCTTATTGGATGACTCATCCAACCCATTTCCTTGAGGGTAATAAGAAGTGGAGTGGACAAGAGTTATGTTGTAGTCATTGGAAAATTTCTCCATATTTTTGGACTTAAATGTTGTTGCTTTGTCTGTAATGATTTTGATTGGACACCCAAACCTGGACAAAATATTGTCTTCCAAAAACTAGACGATAACAACATTTATGGCCTACTTGGTGGGAACTGCCTCAATCCACTTAGTGAAGTAATATGTGGCTGTCTGAATCCACTTGTGCTGGGTTGAGGACTATGGATGAATTTCTCCTATGAAATCAAGGCCCCATTGTCTAAAAGGTGGTTCAACAGAGATGGGTTTCAAGGGTAAAGGCTGCAATTTTCTCTTCCCATTAAAATTTTGGCACTCATGACATATTGAAACGTCTTTGTGGACATCGGAAAAAATGTTAGGCCAATAGAACCCAACCCTCAATATCTTGTGCAAAGTGTTTTTTCACTAGTGGTGTCCTACACAATCACCCTTATGTAATTATCTGATAGTCTTCTCTCCTTCTTCCTCCAACAAACAACTCAACAAGATTCCCCCTAGATCCTTCCAATATAGAGCTTGATTTACCATACAACACTTTGCTTCTTTCAACTTTAAGAACCTGGCCTTAATTTTACTCAATTCAGGAGGAGCCTAAAAATTTCTCAACACATAAATGATATTTTCATACCATGGGGAGTCAAGTAATGTTTGGGATATCTGGGGGACTCGTTCGTTTCCTGAATCTGGTAGTAAATCAATAATGAAATTTGTTCCCAGGAGTTCACAATTTGTCTTTGCCATCATCTTGGCAAGTCCCTGCCCTTTGATCAATTTTGTAGGTTTGATATCAAGGTAATATTCCAACAAAACAACTATCCACTTTCCCTTTTTTCCCTCAAGGTCATGCTGGGATAAAATATCTTCCATAGAACTACCTGGCACATAAGCAGTGGTATGATAATGAAAGATATAAACTATGAACTCCTTTAGGGCCTTGACCAGTGCATATGCCTGGTTTTCCATGATATCATACTTCAATGGGGCATCCCTCAATGTCCTGCTATAGTATGCTATTGGATTATCAAAATTGTGTTCATCCTTCTGTAGTAAAACACTAGCAATGGTGTGCTCTGAGGAAAAAGAGAGCAACATAAAGTCTTTTTCAAAAATAGGGTTGGCCAATATTGGGGCTTTGGTCAGTGCCACTTTTATGTCTTCAAAGTATTTCCTAGATTCTGGGGTTGAATTTATCTCATTTCGTTTTTTGAGCATGTTAGTTATGTACTTTATGATTTCATCCAGGTTTGGGATGAATCTCCTCAGAAAATTCACTTTCCCCAGGAAATATTGCACTTCTTTTTTACTTTTGTGTGTGCCTAGATCTATGAAGATCTAAATTTTATGACACCAAGGTAATTCAACATGTGATCCCATTTAAATAAGATCATAAACCTTTCAAACATAAATTAATAAGGATAAATCCTTTGTTGTTGCCCCTAATTGAGAAAGAGATAAAGAAGTTTTTTGAAGCCAAGATCAAAATATCTTTAAGGTTTTCCAAATGGGTGGAGAATCTGGTGCCTGTCAGAAAAAAGAGTGGGGAGATTAGGTTGTGTGTGGAATTCATAAAAATGAACAAAGTGTCTCTCAAGGATAACTACCCTCTTCCAAATATGGATCACATTCTATAGAAATCTTTAGGTTCTCAGAAAATGTCAATGTTGGATGGATTCTCTAGGTACAATCAAATCATGGTGCACCCCAATGATCAGAAAAAGACAACATTCACAACACCATGGGGTACATTCATGTATTCCATGATTCCTTTTAGGCTCATGACTATAGGGGAAACATTTCAAGGAGATATGGACATAGATTTTGCTGATGAAAAGGAAAAATTCATTGTTATCTACTTAGATGATATCACTGTGTACTCAGTTTCTGATGAAGAACATCTCAAACATTTAAGAAGGGATTTTCAGAAGTGCAAAAAGTTTGGCATTTCATTGAACTCCAAGTAGTCAAATTTTGGCATGGAAGAAGGGAAGCTACTGGGACATATTATTTCAAAGGAGGAGATAAAGATAGATCCCAGTAGAGTTGAAGGGATCTTAAAAATTGGCACACACAGAAGCAAAAAAATAGTGCAATCTTTCCTGGGGAAAGTGAATTTTCTGAGAAGATTCATCCCTAACCTGTCTGAAATCATAAAGTACATCACTAATATTCTCAATAAAGGAAATGAGATAAAGTGGACCCCAGAAGCCAGGAAATCCTTTGAAGACATTAAAGTGGCATTGAACAAGGCCCCAATACTAGCCAGTCCTAACTTTAAAAAAGACTTTATATTGTTCTCTTTTTCCTCAGAGCACACCATTGTTGGTGTTTGACTATAGAAGGATGAGAAATTTTTTAGAATCCTATAGAATACTATATCAGGACATTGAGGGATGCCCCATTGAAGTATGATATCATGGAAAAGTAGGCATATGCATTGGTCAAGGCCCTGAAGTAGTTCATAGTTTATATCTTTCATTCTCATAGCACTGCTTATGTGCCCAACCGTTTTGTGAAAGATATTTTAACTCAGCCTGATCCTGAGGGAAAAAGGGGAAAGTGGATAGCTTTGATGTTGGAATATGACCTTGATATCAAACCTACAAAGTTTATCAAAGGGAAAGGGATTACCAAGATGATGGCGTAGACAAATTGTGAACTCCTGGTAATAAATTTCATTATTGATTTGTTAGCATATTCAGGAAAAGAAAGAGTCCCCCAGATATCCCAAAGATTCCTTTACTCCCCATGGTATGAAGATATCATTTATGTGTTGATAAATTTGCAGGCTCCTCATGAATTGAGTAAAAATAAGGCTAGGTTCTTAAATCTGAAAGAAGCAAAGTTTTGTATGGTAGATCAATCTTTATATTGGAAGGATCTAGGGGGGATTTTGTTGAGTTGTTTGATAGAGGAGGAAGCAGAGAGGACCATCAGAGAATTCCATAAGGGTGACTGTGGAGGACATCATTATTGGAAAACTATTGTGCACAAGATATTGAGGGTTGTTTTCTATTGGACTAACATCTTGTCTGATGTCTACAGAAAGGTTTCAAGATGTCATGAATGCCAAATTTTTTATGGGAAAAGAATATTGCAGCCTTTACCTTTGAAACCCATCTCTATTGAAGCACCCTTGAGACAATGGGTCCTTGATTTCATAGGAGAAATTCATCCACAATCCTAAGCTCAACACAAGTGGATTTTGATAGCCACATATTACTTCACTAAGTGGATTGAGGAAATTTCCACCAGGGAGGCCATAGATGTTGTTATCATCCAGTTTTTGGAGGACAATATTGTGTCCATGTTTGGGTGTCCAATCAAAATCATTACGAACAATGCAACAACATTTAAGTCCAAAATGATCGAGAAATTTTGTAGTGACTACAACATAACCCTTGGTCACTCCACATATTATTACCCTTAAGGTAATGGTTTAGTTGATTCATCAAATAAAAGCTTAACCGAAATTATCAAAAAGTTGTTGCAAGATAACAAAAAAGATTGGCACAAAAAGCTCATTCATGCACTATGGGCTGACAGGATCACTCCAAAAATATCTATTGCCACTTCACCCTTTCAGATTTTTTATGGCACAGAAGCAATTTTTCCTACTACATTAGGGTTTCCAGTGATGAGGTCGTTATAGGAGAAGGATGCTGAAATATATGCCACTCGAAGAAGAAAAAATGAAATGATCAATGTCCAACAGATAAGAGAAAAGTCCTTCAACAATGCTCAGCTACACCAAGACAAGATCAAAAAATCTTTTTATAGGCATATGAAGGAGGAAGAATTCAAAGTGGGAGACTTGGTGTTGAGATGGGATGCCAGAAATGAAGACAAGGGAAAACATGGGAAATTTGACCATCTATGGTTAGGACCTTTCAAAATCATAGCATACCATGGGAATAATTCCTATCTGATACAAGAAAGTAATGGAGACATCATTGGAGGATGACCTGTGAATGGAAGGTTCCTCAAACATTATATCGTTTAAAGAAAACATGACCCTTTCAATTCATTGTACATAACCATTTTATTCTTTCAGTTGAAATAGTTGAAATTATATCAACATAACTAAAGCCTGAAGTGAAGGCCCTGAGTAATCCTAAGTAGATTTTGAGTTTTCTGAATAAATGTTGGTAAATTATGTTGCAGGAATAGATCATAACCCAATGGGTAGGCAATCAGTTTGTCATTCTTTTCTACCTCGTAGGGAGGATAGAATCCCCAGTTGGAGCCCATGTTATCACCATGACAAACTTTGTGTGAAATCCAGTTTCCAGGACTTAGCGAGGGGAAAAAATGATGTGAAGGCGTAATAATATGGAGGATAGGTCCGAATCTAGTGGAAGGATGTAATGTCCCCCACCTCTTAGAAAGGTGATGAGGAGACTCAGTGGCTTGGGCACCCCCACTAGGTCATAGTCTCACACTGAGGGGGGCAAAGTCAAGAAGTTAAAAGTTATATTTTTAAGTTGACTTAAGAAAGGAAAAGGATAAAGGAGTAAAAGATAACTCAACAAAAGAATAGAAGATTAACCCTAGGAGTTAACCTAACTCAACAGAGAATTAGAAGGAAAATTATAAGTAAGAGGCTGGGGTGCACCTATTATTCATTATGGTTCTGGATTAGCATTTTTTATTGCTCTTGAGCATTCAGTTTGGGGCTTTTGTTGTACAAACCCTTGTGAGCAACTCGGTGGTGAAATATCCACTCACCTTGTTCCACAACTTGGTCTCAGGGATGAAAGACTCCTCCACACCATTCTAGTCTCAGCCCATCTCCATCTAGTGCTTCAGAAGGTAGTAGGCCGTACTGTTCTTGTGTTTCCAGCAAGGGCATACCATCATCTAGAGGGAGGTTCGATCCAGCTTATCCTGAGGGCCTGGGGCCATTCTGACAGTTTGGTTTTGTTTGCAGGGGCGGGACCATCAGTTTGAGGGATTTGCTGGAGGGTTATCACCATTCTACATTTTTCTGCAGATTGGGATGTCTTGGAGCCATAGGGGACGTCCTGTGATTCAGTAAAACTCAGATCTAGGGATATCGGCTTGAGATCTGAGTCTTAAACTTCTCCCATAGGATTCTCATAGCCCGATCTATATTCTTGGAGAGTTTCAGAGCATTTGTAGGCCTCCTTCATTAGGGCCGAACCAGCTAGGGTTTCAGTCATCTAGTGGGGCACACCATTCAGTGGAGAATTTTAGATCTACAGAGATTGAGAGGGATCTTGGAGATTCAGGCACCTGGGTTGTTCTTACCATCACCCGATCTATCAGTTGGAATATTTCTTAGGGTGATTGGACACTTTTGGTAGTAGAGCCGAGTTATTGAGGGTTTCAGCCTTCTATTGGAGCATGGCATTCTTCAGCTGGAGAGTTTTGCATTCAGATCTGCTTGTATTGATCTTCATTTCTTATTCAGCCTTTGGAGGCATCTTTTGTATTAGTGGGAGCATTTTGTAGCAGCTCATATCTATTGCTTGTATGGCCATCTGAGGTTTATGCCAGATCGGCCATCTATTGTATTGATCTTACATTGCTCATAATAAAAAGGTTAGATCTTTGCTTGTGCTTCTACATCTTGAATACATTGTGATCTCCATGTGTTGATGAATCTTGTATGCACTTAATAACTCAATAAATTAGTAGTAGTTAGTGATTCCAAGAAAGAATTTGGCTTGGGATCATTACAGTGGCATCAGAGCTTTGATCCTCCAAACCTGTGGAGAGATCGGTGCATGCAGAAGTACAAGGGAATTTTTATGGGTCAGAGGAAGAAAAACAACAGTGAAACAGAGGCAGAAATGGAAGGGTCAGGAGATGACCATGAGCCTCAGGGCTTGGCTCTCTTAGTAGCTGAATTTGGTAAGTTTCAGCAAAACATGAACCGCATAGAAAGCACATTGGTCTGGCAGTTGGATGAGTATCAAGAAACCAACAGAAGGGGACAGGCCGAAATCTCTGAAACCTTAAAGAAAGTTGATGAGAATCTACAGAAAATGAACGAGAACCAAACTAGGATAACTAACCTTCTGATGCAAGTAACCCATCGAGGAAAATATCCTGATACGTATGGGAATAAGGAGGCTAGAGGGTCCGGTGGAACCCATGAGGAAGTTAGATATAA
>ML785955.1:310603-323312 GCA_009831015.1 Picea engelmannii
TCGTCTGGAAAAACATCCTGAAATTCTGACAATACTGGGTACTGATCCAATGAGGGTCCCTTCCTTTCTTTCACTGCCTCCACTACATAAAGTCGACACCCTTGTCTCAAGCATTGCTTGACCTTCATAGTTGATATAAAGCAGAATGACACTTTTCTCTGTATACCCTGAACCTCTATCGGTTTTCCTTCATCATTGACACAAAGCACCTTCTTTGCGAAACAATCTATCAAGGCTCGATGAGCTGCTAACCAATCCATTCCAATGATTAAGTCATATGCCCCAAGAGCAGTGACGTATACCTTCAAATTGGTAGTGCACACTCCTAGGTCTACTACACAATTATCGACACTAGGTCCTACAACTTGTTTCTTCCCCGAATCCATATCGACTTGCTTAAAGTCATCGTGCTCATAGGTTGCCAGCCCACTCTTTTCTAATGCAGATGGTGAAATGAAACTATCTGTTGCACCAGAATCAAACAAAATATTAACATTAACATAATTTAGCATACCTGACGACTCAACTACGGTGGATTGATGTTCAGCCTGGCGGTTATCAACTGCTGCGTAAATATGGTGGTTGCTACTTGCTTTCCCCATCGGTGCCTTTCCTTCATTATGCAAGAACCCTGGTTGAAACTCTAGGCAATCACGCTGGTAATGGGGTCCCCCGCACCCCCAACAGGTGACACCAGGTGGAATCGGTGCATTGCTATGTGTCTGTCCTTGAAATGAGTTCCTTCCCCTAGAACCTTTGCCCCTACTAGTTGTTCCCCGAGATGGTCGTGGACCTGTCTGCACCGTTGGCGATGAACGAGATGCTGCACTAGCTGCCATTGAAATTCCTACAGCTACTGTCCTTGGCACATTTATGTTACCATAAGGTGGTGGCCTTGACCCCCCTCCCCTAGTAAATGTCCTCGGGGTCTTTCCTACGAACCCAGGGCGATGTGGAAATGCCGATCTTGTACCCCTTGTTAGGTTCATGCGTTCTTCCACGTAATGCGCACTCTCTACCGCCTCCACCACTGAAGACGGTTTCCACATTCACACCATAGCTCTTATCTTCGGGTTCAATCCATAAACAAAGAGCTTTGCTTGTCGTTGGTCAGTGTCCAAATATGAAACGTATTTAACCAGTTCCATAAACCTGATCTCATATTCTTCCACAGTCTTGTTTCCTTGGACTAAGGCATGAAATGCCCCTACTTGTTGTTCCTCATAGTATGCTGGTAGATACTTCCTTCGGAACCTCTCCTCGAAGAGTTCCCAAGATACCGTGTTTGGGGTAAGGTGTAGTTGTCTTTCAAAGTTGCCCCACCAGTTCAAGGCGCTATCTCTTAACTCGAAAATTGCAATCTTTTCCTTTGAATTGGATGCATAGTCCCTTAAGGTAAAACACCTTGTCATGCCTTCCAACCATGCTTTCGCGTGTTCACTGGCGCGAGCCCCGGAAAACTCTGGAAGTTTGATTTTTTGCAACTCTTGAGTGATGTCTTCAGGTGGAAGTCCCCCCCCTGAATCCCTTGATGCTTCTGTATTACCCATTCCAGATGGTGGGGGTTCCACTTCAGTCCCTGCTGGTTGGCGTCCCTTTAAAGTCTCGTTGATGGCTTCTAACGAGCATAGTATGAGAGCTAGTTCGGGCGATGGTGGTGGTGGTGTTGGTGGTGCTGGTGGCATGGCTGGCACCCATGACGACGCTCCCCGGCCTCAACCTCTTTGAGTCCTGGCCATCTAGTATGACTTAACCTGCATCACCCAAGGCTATCAGGGTGAGTTCCAGGACGTTTCAAATTGGTGCTACTCAAACTTAGAAACAGTGTTAGGCGTAAGTTTTCTTTACTTGTCTGTAAACATACATTACTCCATAAGGGGAATTGGCTCAGTTTTGGGTTAGGATTAAGCATCTAAGCTTGGTCAACATCGAACTTTAAGGTAGGCTAACCTTACACTTTAATAACATAGTTGAATTAAAATTATTATTTATGTTAATTTAATCCATTTTAACTTTATAATTTTATTCATCTCTGCGTATGCATGTAGTTAGGTGCATATACTTTATCTTCTGTATTGCTCACAACCCTTGGCTCCTAACTGCCAAATCCCCACTTGGGTTTCAAGGCTTCCTTATGCCCGCTGACGAGCGTCTCCTGCCCTCACGGATTCCCGATCTCTGATATGTTCCTAGCACTTTATCCCCTAAGCTATGCTCGTGATCCACATGACCTTGCCTTGTGACCGCAGCTTTATTCCTTATCAGGATTTCGGATATCACGCTATCGATTTGCATGAATCCCGTGCCTACGAAATTCCCGATATCCCGATGCCCGATGAGCCTCTTCCTTGCATGTTAGCCTTTCCGGCTATACCGAGGTCCATGTGACCTGCACCTATGTGACCATAGTCCTAACTCCTGTCGGGATTCAGGGTTTCCCACAACAAAGATTCGGTGCATATTGAATCCTGAATCCCCGATCTCCGATTTTGCGATATAATTAAGTCTTAATTAAACAATCATTAATTAATCCTTAACGAAGGTTTAAGTGTTAATTTAATTACGTCGGGCCTTCGGGGTTCGCGAGTTCTCCTGACGTGATTTCCTCATCACCGAGAATCCCGAAATGCCGATCCCTGATGCACGTGTGAGCTCTCTCTCTCCTCCATGTCACCACTGCCTCGTGTCATTCTATTGGGTATCACGAAATCGTGACTTCTAATGCAACAATTCCTTTGTATGCAAAATTCCGAAATGTCGAATCCCGACTCCTTCAGATCCTGGGACACGTGTCCCTCCAATCGAACTGCTCCGTTCTCACGTCGAGAAATCGCATGTCGGAGGTTCACGCACTCGTTCACAAACCCTTCCTAGCTCCGAACCCCGATATGGAGTGACACCTGTCCTCCACTTACACGTCATGGTTGTGGGACCCATCGCGTTTCGGGATTTCACGACTTCTCCAGTCGTGATTCCTTTGTATGCAGGAAACCTGAAATGCCGAACCCCGATCCCTCGGGATCCCCTGACACGCGTCCTTGTAATGAACGACTCAGATCTCATCGGGATCGCGATTTCCTGTTGCGCAATTTCCTTACCCTCGAAAACTCCAAAGAACAAAACTCTGACGGCGCCCGATCCTTTGCCACCTGTCCTCGCAGATGGACGGTCCTGATTGTACCGGGATTTTCCTACGGGTTTCCCGACTCTTCCCAGATGACGGACACCTGTCCTTCACTCTGACTCTAGTGGTCCCACCATGCTTACGTCACCATTGGGATATCGTTGATCGTGATTCCCAGTGACGCAGTTTTCTTATCTTCGAAAACCCCGATTTCCCGATCCACAACTCTACGGGATCCTCTGACACACGTCCTCGCATAATGGATGGTCCAGATCTGATCGGTAAATCGCGTATCACGATTTCAATATGCATGAGTCTCTTGTCTCCGAAAACCCTGATTTCCCGATCCTCGACTCTACGGGATCTCCTGACATGCGTCCTACACAATGGACGGTCCAGATCTGATTGGGAAATCGCGTATCGCGATTTCGTGTTGCAACGGTTCTATACTCCCCAAATATCCGATGGTAAAATCCCGACGCTGACACGTGTCCTGCCGAGATCAACGACTAGGATCCGTTCTCGGGATTTTGAGAACCACAAGGTCTCGATTTTCTAACTTCACAAAACCTCGATGACTCAGAATTCTCGATGACTCCTCCTGTGCACGCTAGGGCTTAAACCCCGCACAACTTGTCTAGATCTAACGGCTGACGGGATTTCGTCCGAGATCTGACGGCGCAGATCCGTTCTCCCATGTAACAGAAAACTCTTCTTTGAGATAATGATTAATTTGCACGTTTGAACTTTTATAAGGGTCTATGGTTCTTGAAATTTTCACATTCTTACAATCGTCGAGGCTTAATATAGGAAAATAGTTCACACTATTCCTGTGTGATACAAATCTGCTAAGTTTCCTTGTTCCGACTGCACATCGGCAGTTCCCCATTTAGGTAAGTTCGAGGTAAAGTAGGCATGTTCAAGTTCCCACAAATGTCTTTTGCATTTTATTTAGTACGGTTCACGTAATTATTGAATCTCACCAGTTTCAAGCCTTCCAGAGAAGCTTCCCTTGACATTTTCATCGGTTTCAGGTGTCTATTCTACCCGAAACTTCATTAACAACATTGCCCAAATAAAATTTACGTTATGACTTCTCTTTTTCGTGCTCAATAGTTTGGATACCATACTGTATCATGTATCAGTTCCATTTAGTCAAACTGAATGCGTATCTCTTACAGGTTAAGCGTGGCTGGAGTTAACACTCCTGGTTTCGGCCCTTAGGTCCCAGATTTTGAACTAAGACGCTCTGATACCATATGTAATGCCCATATATTACTAAGGGTCATTAAGTTTCCTAAACATTTTAAGAAAGTAAATTGAAACAAAACTTCATAACATAATATTGACTTTTATAACAGCAACTTCAGTAACTTGGATTTATCAATAAATACTAAATGATTTACAGTATGAAATAAATACATAACTTAACAAGTACCTGGATCTGATGCTAATTTTTGTTGCCTCTTTGCTTTGCTGCTGCCTTTCCGCTCCCTGCTACACAAATCAACCCTGCCACAAACAGGAAAATAATTTCCCAAAACTACTGTCCTCCCTGCCAACTAGGAAAACTACCTAGCTCCAGGATATCTACGGATATCTTGGCCCTCCATTCCCAAAACCTCTAGCAACTCGGTGCCTCCCCTGATCAAAATCCACAGTCAAAAACACTTTGTTCCTTTCTCCCAACAAGCCAACAGTCCACAGAGAATACAACAGGCTCACAGCCAATACCACAGTGCACAACAAATACCACAGTGCATAGAAATTCGACTCACAACACAATGCAATGGCTCTCGGCCAATACAACTGGCTCAACAATACAGTCCGCAACATCCATCCCTGCCAAATGGTGCGCACATCCCCCTCTTCCCATCCCTTATTCCTCCCTGCCGACTAACGCAATTACTCCACAACCTCCCCCTGTCCTCCGTCCTGCGTTCTCCTTTAATATTTCATTGTCTCGGGATTTCTGGGCTATCCTGCTATGCATACGCCACCCCCTGGGCATACACAATTCTTATTATATCTTTTCTTTTTGATCTCTTAAATTTATGTCACAGGTCATTAAATGTGATCTTCAGTCAGATTATTATTACTTATTTAATCCTCAATTATTCTTTAATTAACTCTTACTTAATAATCTTAATCATTTATCAATTTAGGGTCGTTACATACAGGTACACCAAAATAAAATAATAGCCATTAGGAATGGCGTACTCCGAAAACACTCACAGAACTGAGGGGATTCCTAGGCCTATGCACATACTATAGGAAATTTGTTAAAGGGTTTTCTCAACTGTGCGCACCCTTGACTGACCTGACCAAAAATGGGTCCTTCAAATGGAATGATGAGGCCCAAGTCATGATGGAGGAAATGAAAGAGGTCATGAGCACCTGCCCAGTTCTAGCTCTTCCTGATTTTCCCCGAGGCACCTTCACTTTGGAGTGTGGTGCCTCGGGGAAAAGTATAGGGGCCGTGTTGATGCAGAACAGGAACCCCCTTGCCTATGAAAGTCAGAAACTCAGGGGTCCTGAACTACTTTACAGCATTTACGACAAAGAAATCTTGGCTATCGTGCATGCACTAGCCAAATTCAGGCAATATTTGGTAGGTGCAAGGTTTGTGGTCAAATCAGACCATAACAGTCTTAAATATCTATTGGAACACATGGATTTGAATGAAAGACAACAAAAATGGGTAAGCAAAATACAATCCTACAACTTTGACATTGAATTCGTCAAAGGGAAGAACAACGCAGTGGCCGATGCATTATCGAAAAGGCCATCCATTTTTTCCATGTCTGGTATGTCAGTCGACTGGAAGGAACACTTGATAGTGGAATATGCAAAGGATCAGTTCTCTTGTCAACTGTTGGACGGGAAAATACAGGATGACAACTTCAGGGTCATAAATGACCTCATCTATTACAAAGGCTGGATCTTTTTAGTTCCTGGATCAGCTCTCAAAGCTAAGATCCTACATGCATGTCATAACTCACCAGTAGCAGGGCATCAGTGCATCAATAAGACGTACAGGCAGGTGAGAGAGAGGTTTGCATGGAAAGGCCTCAATGAAGATGTGATGAAGCATGTCAAAGAATGCACTACATGCCAAGAAAACAAGGATGAGCACATGCACCCTGCAGGACTGTTGCAGCCCCTACCTATTCCAGAGCACAAGTGGGAAAGTATATCCATGGATTTCATCACTGGGTTGCCCAGAGCACAGGGGAAAGATTGCATTTTCATGGTGGTAGATACATTGACGAAGTTTTCACACTTTTTTCCCATAGCCATAGACTTCAGTGCAGCACAAGTGGCCGAATTATTTTTCAGAGAGGTGTTCAGACTACATGTCCTACCCAAAACCATCATCCGTGACAGAGACAGCAGATTCATGAGTACGTTTTGGCAGGAGTTGTTCATATGTGTTCAACACTGAAATAACCATCTCTCCCATCTCTGTGTCTAAGGATAATATGTCAGATAATGTAGGGAAACGTATACCCTTCCTTGAAGCAGTCCAGGCTGCCATAGTCCCTTACACTGTCGAGGTTGCATTCCCCTTCCCCGAATTCATAGGTTGGTGCGCAGAGAAATATTCATGGGAAGAAAAATTTGTCTTAAATAAACTAGGGTCCGAGGTCCTATGTAGAGTATATAGTCTTTCAATTCGATACACCCTCAGCATATGAGATTCCCCCTTCGCAGTGTCTGAACCGTTTGAATAAGAGAAGCTAATCATGGTTTACAGGGAATGTCCCTCCGAAGTCAAAAACCTATTTTTGAAAACAATTTTCAAACCAGAACATATTTGTGAGAGCCGGTCCATGTCAATGAGTGTAAATATCATGGTTATTGAAGTCCAATGGTGTTGGCAGCAAAATATTCATGTCAATTTTATCATTGTAAAATGTCGTCTTCAAGGGATAAAATTGAATGTAGCTGCCTCCTTCTCCTTGCAAAAATTTCTATCATATTTTGTTTTTGAAAAGATTCGTTTGATTAGTTGTGGGTATGAATTCACTATTTCTATCTATTATTTCTCTTGTTCAATTTCATGACTGAAATCATCAATTTCTTGTTCAATTTCTTGTGGATTTTTCTTTTGCAAATAGGATAACACCTAAGGGCATCTAATATTTTCATAAACCTTAAATATTGTAAACCTATAATTTTATTGGTTGGTCCCTTACCATAGAGCATGAGTTATCCACCTTGGGGTTATGACTTAGTCATTCTACTGCTTGATTATTTTTGGTTTTCACATTAACATATCCACGATCACGCAACAAACAAAACTTTGGTTTATTTTGAAATATGAATCCTACCCCTAGAAGTCATATCACAGTTTCATCATCTTGGTACAGGACTGACACTCATATCTCCAAAAATCACTCCTTTGTCCTACATAGAACATGCATGCATTCATTGTTTCAAGTGGTAAGTTTTGGTGCTTTGGTTTGACATTCATTTCACATAGTGGTTTTTCAGTCTACACATCCTCTACCTTACTACCCACTCAATGCTCTAAATGGTTTCTATAGTGGCTTTCTGAAGCCTTGGGTATCTAGTTTCTCTCGAATATGCATAACTCATCCTGTATTTAGTGTGTTGGAAAACACACCCCACCTTTCACTACTCTTGTTGTTTTTGTGTGACCATATCGATGGCGCCCATAGTGAGGATCGAGCCCAATGGTTCATAGGATCTCCTCTCACATGACGATGTCATGGATGACCTGGTGGATTATGGATGGGATGGGTTCATAAAATGATTTGAGGGTTTAAAAATCAAAGTGGATCAAGCCTTTGCTTAGACTTTCGATGGCACCAGGGATAAAATTGGGGATTTGCAGTTAGAGGTGACCGAGGGTTTGATTGCAAAGGCTACTGGATTGACCCAAGAGGGAGCTTGATGGTTTAAAAATATCAAGATCAAAGACGTGCCTTGGAATCTACTCATGGCCTCCAAGAAATCGTGTTACTGTGAAAAAGGTACACCCATTGTTCTTTTCAAACCACGATGGCATGGATTTCTCTTGATGCTTAATAAATTTATTACCTGTTAGGGTAGATACAGTCTGGTATTCTTGTATCATGTCCTCTTACTGGTGATATTTATAGGTTTCAATTTGAATATGTCATTTTATCTACTTAGGAGCCTACAGAAAATGCCCAAGTTCTATCAGAGACAAAACCTAAATCCACAGTCAAGCTTGTTCCATCACGGACTCATCCGAATTATCGTGATGTTGCATTTGTCTAAAGCTGGGGACATTTGGGAAATTTTTTTGTATAGAAATGGTTTTACCCTACCTAAAAATATAATAGAATTACCTATGCATTTTGATGAACCTCCTAGTCCCTATCGATCAAACCCCCCTATGGAAAACCTACATGTCAATCTACAAGAAAGCCTTGCACATATAGATCAAACCCATGTTGTTATCTAGAAGCCATCCAAAGGAAAGAAGCGAAGATGCGATTTTATTCCCAGAAAATCTTTGGAAGAGGTTTTGGATGATCTCAAGGATAGAATTCCTACTATTCCTAATCCTGAACCAATTTGTGTTGATTTAAATGAACCAACTGTCAATAAAAAGTGTAGGCATAAGAACCAAAGTAGTCCAGATATCAATTTTAAAAGAGACTTGGCCGACTCATATCTAGAAAAGTGAGAAATTGACAGCGTGATCATGAGAAATCGATCCCTGTGATTGAGGTCGATGATCATTTTTCTAAGGATGATATCGATGACCGGATCCTTGGGAACGATATCGATGCTGATACAACATAGTTCGATTTTGTTTCGAATATTCCCCCATTATTAAATAAATAGGAGGGTTTTTTGGGTATACAACATGATCTGAAACAAATCATGGGATAGGTTAAATTGGAATCTACAGAGCAAGCTCGACCTTTTCCTAGCATAGAATTGGTTCATTGTGAACATTGTTTCGATTGGATTGAAAGATATTACTGGGATGTCCCCTATGTTCAAGAAAAATTGAACCAAATGGTAGCATGAAATTCAATTCTTGAGAGGGAGAACGATGAGTTGAAAGCCTGCATTTGATCGAACACACACAGGGCTAACAAGAGAATTAAGCGATCTGGGAATGTGATCATTAAATATTCAACAAACATCAACACCATTATAAATTCAAACCTATCTGATGCCTCTCAGTCAAATTTCTAAAATGGTAAATAATTGTTTTTTTATTATTATTTGATTCTGTTTGAGAAATAATAGTTAGATTCATTTCAATTTTATTGTTGTTTTGAGACTAGCTACAAAATCGAAAGATTCTATAGCTATTATGTTTAAATTATTTGTTTGCATTTTTATCGAAATTTTGATTTAATTTTATTATTTCAGGTAAACAATAGATTATGGTGTTATGATAAAGGAAAGGAATCAGGGGTTAAGTGTTCAATAGACTAGTAATTTCCCATTTTGAAAAAAACAATGTCATTAATATAAATATTTTTGATTTAAAAACTCCAACAAGAGTATCTTTTATTACTCTATTTTTGTAAAACAAACTTATTTTAAAAGATCTACCTCTATATTGTATGATAGGAGGTAACAGATTAGAGACATGTTTAAATAGTTGTGTTGCCTGGTGATAGGGGCATGTTTTCCTGGACCATAGAATGGACATATATTTTTGAAATTATATCAGAAAGAAATCTGCTAGCTGGCTTTAGACCTGTGTAAATTGTGCAATGTTTTTTTATTGTCTTCTCATGTATTTTCTTCATATGAAATGTTATCATTGTCAAATTATATTTATTCTTTTCTTCACATGATATTTTATATCGTTGCTTTTCTTTATGTTGTTCATTATCTGTTGATCCAGTTTATACCTGTGATTGATCATCTATTTCAGTATTTTGAATTTACGTCTGATGCTAAATGGTTAATAAAACCATTACCGAGGGTTGAGATTTCTTTCATTCTCGGTTATTGGATATCTCAAGGTTACAGGACATATAATTATTTATCTTTCTGTTATCATAAAATCACTCCAGAATATGAAACACTTCCTTGAATTTATTCGGGAAGTATTATGCGTGTTTCTATCATAGGTTTTCACTTGATACGGGACAAAAGGAGCTCACACAAATTCAAAGAGATGAATTTGGTTTATTATTGTTGATCATCTAGAGGTTAGTCAATGTATTATTTATTTAAGTTGTTTATATATGAATGAATAGTAATTGCATTATTTAGATGTTAATTAGCTTTGACTATTTTCGTGATATCATTATAATAATATTCATTCAGTGTTTATTAGTTTGATACTTAGAGAATTAAAATGAGTTTTGTTCATACTTAATCTTGTTTAGAAACATTATCTCAAACAACTACTTTTGCAAGGTTTTATTCAAACCTTGTAAACTGTATATAATCATTGTACACTAACACTCGTAGTTAAAAGCATTTGTAATTAAATTATTGATTGTTAGAATTGTATTCTAGTTAGTTTATTTCCTTTATTTGTTTTCAAGACCCTAGTTGGCTAACAGAGCCATAAAACCTGTCAGGTTAGATCATACCAAACAACTTGGGTTAAATAGACAACCCTAGTCTGGATCTATCCTTCCCGTTGACAGTGTGTCATAAACACCTATAAAGAAATGGGTATGTTCCATACTGAGTAAGATTTTAGGTCTAGATAATGACAAGTATGTGGTTGAGGTCATGTTAGTCTTTTTTTTAGTGTTTTTCTAGTCAGAGTCCAGTCGGTTAGTTTTCATCTGCTTTGATAGATTCATAGTTGATAATATCCACAAGCAGCTAGTGAATTTTCAGTCACTAAGACATTTAAGATATTAAACATACCTGCTGAAGACTTTCCCGCAGACAAACAAGAGAGAGTTCCCTGAAAAGGAATTCATATCAACTAAATGTAAAAGAATAACAATGCTTATCTTTATCAACAAGGTCATGTCCAACATTTACAACCTAATTTTCAACACTAGCTTGCCAAGATTCCTAGATGACATGAGTTATTTACAGCCAAATCAAGAAAACAAAGTGGGGGACTCAGTGTTGTTCATGCATTCAATAGTGATATGGGTTTATGGTTTTCATGAATCCCCCTATATTCTACCTATTTTTCTGACACCCAACGTCTTTTCCCTAGATTTCATCAGGAAAAGAATCATATCAGAGACATAGCACTTCCTGAAACTACACAAGGAATCCAACCTCAAATTCCCTTTCATCATTGGACCCTTCATTGTAAAAAATAGATCATTGTTATCTCATATCCAGGAAAAGCTCAAGGAGTTTGGATTTTCACAAATACAGAGAAGAAGATATGATCCACATCAGATCATATCCAAGAGAAGACTGATAAACAAATAGGACCCCTATGAGCATGAACATGTTGAGGGATTTGACAAATTGGCAAATCTAAATGTCTACACCGATATGGAAGCAATATTGCAGCCAACTCAAACACAACAAGTGGAGGCAACCCCACAACAAACTCCTTAGAAGATGAGAATTAAAGTTCCCAAGATAAGTGTTTACAAGAAAAGGTTTAGTTCAGAGGCCTAGGGCACCATGTTAAGAACCAAATATCAATATAGAATAGAAAAACCTCAGAAAAAGTACTCAACGCCTTGAAAAAGAGATAATTTCAGATATTAAGCCTTTTCAAGGGGGCAACCTCCTTTTACCCCACTTAAATGTTCAAGTACAAGATGATTCAAAATGAAAATGTCTCCTTGGTATATATAGGAGACTAGGAGGTATAATTACAACTAATGGCCTAAAGCTGACATAAATAAAATAACATTACTAATATAATATGCCCCAATTAAGGGGTAATGAGCCAATATTAGGGCTTAACTTGCCCCTCCCCTTGATACAAGTGTTGTTTGCAATGCTTGAGTAACTCTGCATGCTTCTGTATAAAAGACTCATCTTCCCAAGTGCAATCTTCAGCCGATAGTTTCCTCCATTTAATGAGATACTCCGAAATGGATCTATTCCTCAGATGGAGAATTCTTGTGTCAGTGATGGCTTCAGTCTCCAATATGATTTTTCCTTCCTCATCAAGTTCTGGCAATACAGTTTGAACTGGGATCTTGTCGCCTATAACCTTCTTTAAGCATGAAACATGGAAAACTGGGTGTACTCATGAAGATGCAGGCACCTCCAATTTGTATGCCATAGTACCAATATTTTGCAACACCTTATAAGGGCGATAGTACTTTGGTGATAATTTATTATCCTTCTTGGCTTGCTTGAGGGACATCTGTTTGTATGGTTGTAGTCTTAAAAATACCCAATCACCTACTTCGAAACTTCTTTCACTACGATGTTGATATGCTTGTTGTTTCATGCGATTCTGTGCCATGGTCAGGTTGTCCTTTTAGATTTGGAGAACTTGTTGTTGATTCTCGACGTGATCTTCCAGTGCTTGAACCTTAGATTTTTCTTTTAGAGAAGAAGTGATGGAAGGAGGGTGTTATCCATAAAGTGCCATAAATGGTGTCATTTTTGTTGCAGTATGAAAGGAAGTGTTATACCACCATTCTGCCAAGGGTAACCATTTGAACC
>ML785955.1:330213-364935 GCA_009831015.1 Picea engelmannii
AAAAAAAAACAAAACAAATATGGTCAACTAAAATATGTTGATTCCTTTGAAAGTGAATTTTCTTTGTTGTTGAGGAAAACAAGATCTACTTCATTAGATGACATGATGAACGATGCAATAGAAGTGGAAGTGAATCTAATGGCCTCAAGAAAGATCAAAGCTGACTCTGATGAGGACATGAAAAAAGTTCAAGATAAGGCACAATCTTCAACCTCACAAACATATGAAGAAAGGTTCAAAATGACGATGAAAACTATGGAGAAAATGATGGAAAGAATGGCTTTAGATAATAATCCTAACACCAGAGAACAAGATGATGTTCCACCCAGAAATCAGATAAGACTAGCAGTTCCACAAACCAGACAAAGAGATAAGAGAAATCAGGGGAATCAGGGGGATCAACAAATAAGACCTCCTTCTCAAAATAACTATGTAAATGAGAATTATGTTGACAATTTTTAAGACAACATGAATTGTTGTGATGGTGATGAGACAGAGGTGTTTTTGACTAAAGAGGAACATGACCAATTCATGGATGCTAATGAAATATTCATGCAGTAAAATGATGATAGGTTGTCAGTAGAAAGAGAAGATTACCAAATAGGGTTGTAGAATGCCATCATGGAATTCCAAAGACAATATAATCTTTGAAATCATAAAGTGCCTGCAAACCCCCTAAAGGGAAATCCTCCAAAGGGAAACCCCACCAAATAAGCTCAGAATAAATACCCTCTTCAAGACAACTCAAAAGGGAATCTACTGCAAAAGATGTTGTAAACAAAGGTAAGAATAAGGAAGAATCCCATAAAAGGGTACCTGAAACAAGAAAGGAGACAATCACCAAAGAGGTAGAGAAAACCTCATCCTCTAATTTTGAAAGTAATATGGCCAAGATTAAAATCTTTGTACCATTCAATGAATTGATCAAAAACAAGGATGATTTTAGGGGCTAAATTTTGCTCATGGGATAATTTTCCATGGTTTTTCCAAAAACAAGATTCACTATTTTAAAAATGATTCACCCAAATTATATAGGATAAAATTATTTTACCTTAAAAATCGCCAAAAATTTATAAAAGCTATATAAAATACTTAGAAATTTGAAAATTTTTACAAAATTATCGCCAAACATTTATAGTTGACATATGAAGGATCAGTAAGATTTGCCAAGGTTTCTACATTTTAAAATAAATTTTCATCCTTAAAATCACCCCTGATCAAGAATAATGAATACAGAAATCAAATCATCAAGATGCTTAAGATGGAACAAACTTCTAACACTTTGAACATACAACATGATCACCCTGCCATCTTATTTGGCCCACGTGTAGAGGAAAACAATGATGCTAAAGAGGTCCCCCCTTTCTATGTCAGCTTGAAGATCCATGATATGCCTCTGAACAATTCCATGTTGGATTCAGGAGCATCCCATAACCTGATGGGAAAGTTGGTCATGGACCAATTGGGCATGGACATCACAAGGACTTACAAAGATGTTTTCTCATTTGATTCAAGGAAGGTGAAATGCTTAGGACTAATCACAGATTTGGTGGTGTCTTTGTCTCAAATTACATCAAAGAATATGGTCATGGATGTAATGGTTGTTGGTATCCCTCCCAAGTTTGGCATGTTGTTATCGAGGTCATGGGCTACAAATTTGAAGGGAACTCTTCATATGGATATGTCATACACCACCATCCCTGTATTTGGTTAAGATAGGAGATTATACAGAGAGGTTTTGCTCAAATACATGGTCAGCAAAAAGTCACAACCGAATAAAAATCACATCTACTCTATGGAGACTAAGTTGGGATCTTCCATTTTCTTCAATGATCTGTGTTTTGAGGAGAAAGGGCCAGATATTGATATGGCTGGCAAAGATAAATCTGATCAGCAGATTGAGAAGTTTTAAGAGCAATAGGACAGTGCATAAAATGAGATGTGGAGCATGAGATTTGATGGAGCTGTCAGCAGAGAGGGGACAGGAGCTGGTGTGTGGATTAACCCCTCCGGTTTGGCTACCAAACCGTGCTCTTATAAGTTGTCTTTTGATTGCACAAACAATATGGATGAATATGAGGCATTGGTATTGAGATTGAAATCTTTAAAAGAAATGGGTGCTAAGAGGATGGTTTTTCATGGGGATTCTGAGTTGACCATAAATTAGGTGAAGGGAATATATCAAGCCAAGCACCCCAGATTAAGAGCATACATGAATACAATGCTTGACCTGCTTGAAGAATTTTCAGAATATAGCCTCTCAACAATTCCAAGGGGTCAGAATCATTTTGTTGATTGCCTTGCCATTTCAGCTTTCATTTTCAGAATTCCAATCTTTCCTAGTAAGGGATATGAAGTTGAGATCAAGCATAGACCAACAATGCCTGATAATATTAAGTACTGGTAGGTTTTTGAAGATGAAAAGAAAATAGAAGGTTTCCTCAAAATGGAATATGGATTTGAAAATTTGAATATTGATGAAGAATATTGTGATGAAGAGGTGGATGTATTTGTTTTCACAAAGGATGGTTACTTCAAAAACCAGATTACTAGTAGAGATATAGTGCAGTTGAGGAGTAACATCATTCCCAAGGGTCTAGTCCCATTGGAGAAAATATTTGATAACAATGATGTGGTCAAGAGTCCAAAGATTACAGTAAATTAAGGGGATGTTGAAGATTGCAACATTGTGACTCACGAAGATCCCAAGATCATCAAGTTATCCAAAACACTCATCCTAGAAGTCAAGAAGAGATAGATAAATTTAATGAAAGAATTCCCTGATGTTTTTTCCTAGAGCTATGAAGATCTGAAAGTTTATGACACCAAGGTAATTCAACATGTGATCCCAATTAAAGAAGATCATAAAAATTTCAAATATAAATTAAGAAGGATAAATCCTTTGTTGTTGCCCCTAATTGAGAAATATATAAAGAAGCTATTTGAATCCAAGATCATAGTATCTTTAAGGTTTTCCAAATGGGTGGCAAATTTGGTGCCTGTTAGAAAAAAAGAGTGGGGAGATCAGATTGTGTGTGGACTTCAGAAATTTGAATAGGGTGTCTCAAAAGGATAACTACCAACAGCCAAAGATGGATCACATTCTATAGAAAGTGGTAGGTTCTCAAAAAATGTCAATGTTGGATGGTTTCTCTAGGTATAATCAGATCATGGTGCACCCTGATGATAAAAAAAAGACAACATTCACAACACCATGGGGTACATTCATGTATGCCAATATGCCTTTTGGGATCATGAAGGCAAGGGAAACATTTCAAAGAGCTATGGACATATCTTTTGTTGATGAAAATGACAAATTCATTTTTATCTACCTAGATGATATCACTGTGTACTCAGTTTCTGATGAAGAACATCTCAAACATTTAAGAAGGGATTTTCAGAAGTGCAGAAAGTTTGGTATTTCATTGAACCCCAAGAAGTGAAATTTTGGCATGGAAGAAGGGAAGCTATTGGGACACATTATTTCAAAGGAGGGGATAAATATAGATCCCAACAGAGTTGAAGGGATCTTAAAAATTGTCACATCTAGAAGAAAAAAAGAAGTGCAATCTTTCCTGGGGAAATTGAATTTTCTGAGAAGATTCATCCCTAACCTGGTTGAAATCATAAAGTACATCACTAAGATGCTCAATAAAGGAAATGAGATAAAGTGGACCCGAGAAGCCATGAAATCCTTTGAAGACATTAAAGTGGCATTGACCAAGGCCCCAGTAATGGCTAGTCCTAACTTTGAAAAATACTTTATATTGTTCCATTTTGCCTCAGAGCACACCATTGCTGGTGTTTTACTATAGAACAATGACCAAAATTTTGAGACGCCTATATCATACTATAGAAGAACATTGAGGGATGCCCCATTGAAGTATGATATCATGGAAAAGTAGGCATATGGACTGGTCAAGGCTCTGAAGGATTTCAGAGTTTATATCATGCATTCTCATACCACTACGTATGTGCCCAACATTTTTTTCAAAGATATTGTAACTCATCCTAATCCTGAGGGAAAAGGGGGAAAGTGGATAGTTGTGTTGTTGGAATATTTCCTTGATATCAAACCTAGAAATTTGATCAAAGGGCAGAGGATTTCCAGGTTGATGGCACAGACAAACTGTGAACTCATGGGAATAAATTTCATTGTTTATTTGTCAGCAAATTCAGGAAAGGAAAGAGTCCCCCAGATATCCCAAAGATTCCTTGACTCCCCATGGTATGCATACATCATTTATGTGTTGAGAAATTTTCAAGCTCCTCTTGAATTGAGTAAAACTAAGGCCATGAGCTTAAAGATGAAAGAAACAATTTTTTTTATTGTAGATCAATCTCTACATTGGAAGTATCCAAGGGGAATTTTGTTGAGCTATTTGATAGAGGAGGAAGTAGAGAGGACAATCAGAGAATTCCATATGAGTGACTGTGGAGGACATCATTATTGGAAAAATACTATGCACAATATATCGAGGGCAGGTTTCTATTGGCCTAGAATCTTTTCTGATGTCTACAAAGAGGTTTCAAGATATCACAAATGGCAAATTTTAGATGGGAAAATAAAATTGTGGCCTTTACCTTTGAAACACATCTCTATTGAAGCACCCTTTAGACAATGGGGCCTTGATTTCATAGGAGAAATTAATCCATAGTCCTCAGCTCAGCACAAGTGGATTTTGACAGCCACATATTACTTCACTAAGTGGATTGAGGCAGTTCCCACTAGGAAGGCCACATATGTTGTTATCATCCAATTTTTGGAGGACAATATTTTGTCTAGGTTTAGGTGTCCAATCAAAATCACTACAAACAATGCAACAACATTTAAGTCCAAAAATATGGATGAATTTGTAGCAACTACAACATAACCCTTGGTCTCTCCACATCTTATTACCCTCAAGGTAATGGTTTAGCTGAGTCATCAAATAAAATCTTAACCATAATTATCAAAACGTTGTTGCAAGATAACAAAAAATCTTGGCACACAAAGCTCATTCATGCACTATGGGTTGACAGGATCACTCCAAAAAGATCTATTGCCATTTCACCCTTTCAGATTGTTTATGGAACATAAGAAATTTTTAATACTACATTAGGGTTTCCAGTGATGAGGTTGTTACAAGAGCATGATGCTGAAACATATGCCACTCAAAGAAGAAAAGATGAACTGATCAATGTCCGACAAACAAGAGAAAAGGCCTTGAATAATGCTCATTTGCACCAAGACAAGATCAAAAACTCTATTGACAAGCATACCAAGGAGGATGACTTCAAAGTGGGAGAGTTGGTATTGAGATGGGATTCCAGAAATGAAGAGAAGGGAAAACATGGGAAATTTGACCATATATGGCTAGGACCTTTCAAAATTGTAGCATACCATGGGAATAATGCCTATATGATACATGAAAGTAATGGATACATCATTGGAGGAGGACCTATGAATGGAAGGTTCCTCAAACATTATATCGTTTAAAGAAAACATCACCCTTTCCAGTCATTGTACATGACCATTTTATTCTTTCAGTTGAAGCAGTTAAAATTAGATCACCAAAACTAAAGCCCGAGGTGAAGGCCCTAAGTAATGCTAAGTAGATTTTGAGTTCTCCGATTAAATGTTGGTAAATTGATTTGCAGGAATAGATCATATCCCAATGGGTAGGCACTCAGTATTCCATTCTTTGCTACCTTGCAGGGAGGATAACATCCCCAGTTGAAGCCCATGTTATCACCATGACAATTTTTGTGTGAAATCTAGTTTCCAAGACTTAGCAAGGGGATAAACTGATGTGGAGGTGTGATAAACTAGAGGATAGGGCCAAATATAGTGGGAGGAGGCTAAATATAGAAAAAATGCAGAGTTGATGGGACCCAATGGGTCACAGATCGCGGGTGTTGCAGATCGACGGTCGGGGATTGTTTCCGGGAGAGAACGTGCATAGAGAATAATTTTCGAGTGCAGGATGACAATTAAACTGTGGTTGCAGCTCGAGAACACGTAGAGCCACCGGGTGCATTTTGGGGTGATAAGAAGGTTTACCCAAACCGCTTCCCCTCGACCCCGAAATCGATAAAGTATATAAAGGGGTGTACTTGTCTTTATTTTATTATTTTTCAAATTACTGAAACATTGGAAGATTGCCGCGATCGCTCCATTCAAACTGAATCTCAACATTGTTCCAAACTCATGCATTTTCTTCTCATTCACAAGTATTTTTCATTACCACCATGGAACCTGTCATTATGTCAGTAGCGGAACAATATCCCATGTCAAATGAAGAATCCCTAATTGACAGAGATTCAAATGTGTTCGACACTGAAATAATTGTCTCGCCCATCTCCTTGTCTAGAGGTAATCTGTCAGATAATGTAGGGAAACATATTTTCTTCCTTGAAGCAGTTTAGGCCACCATATTCCCATACATTGTCGAGGTCGCATTCCCCTTCCCCGAATTCATAGGTTGGTGCATAGAGAAATATTCACAGGAATAAAATGTTGTCTTAAATAAACTGGGGTCTGAGGGCCTATGTAGAGTAGATAGTTTGTCAATTCGATATGACCTCGACATACCAGAGTCCCCCTTCACAGTGTTTGAACTGTTTGAAGAAGAAAATATAATCATGGTTTACAGGGAATGTCCTCCGAAGTCAAAAACCTATTTTTGCAAACAATTTTCAAACCAGAACATATTTCTGAGAGTCTGTCCCTGCCAATGAGTGTAAATATCATGGTTATTGAATTCCAATGGGTTTGTTCCATATTGAGTCATCTTTTAGGTATAGATATTGACAAGTATGTGGTTGAGGTCATGTTAGGTTTTTTGTTATAATTTTTCCAGTCAGAGTCCAGTCAGTCATTTTGCATCAACTTTGATAGATTCATAGTTGATAATATCCACAAGCATCTAGTGAATGTTTAGTCACTAAGACATTTCAGATATTACACATACTTTCTGAAGACTTTCCTGGAGACAAATAAGAGAGAGTTCCCTGAAGCAACATTCATATAAACTAAATGTAAAAGAATTAGAATGCTCATCTATATCAAAAATGTCATGTCCAGAGTTTATAGCCCGATTTTCAACACCAACCTACCAAGAGTCCTATATGACATGAAGATTTATTTACAGCCAAATCTAGAAAATAGAGTGGGGGACTGGGTGTTGTTCATGCATTCAACAATGATATGGGTTTATGGTTTTCATGAGTCCCCCTATCTTTTTCCTATTTTTATCACAACCATAGTCTTTTCCCTGGATTTCATTAGGCAAATAATCATATCAGAGATAGAGCACTTCCTAAAAATACACAAGGAATCCAACCTCAAATTCCCTTTCATCATTGGACCCTTCATTGTAAAAAATAGATCATGCTTATCTCAGATCCTGGCCAAGCTCAAGGATTTTGGACTTGCACAGCTACTGGGAAGAAGATATGATCAACATCATTTCATATCCAAGAGAATACTGATAAAAAAACAAGCCCCCTATGAGCATGAACATGTTGAGGGATTTGACAAATTGGAAAATATAGATGGCTACGCTGATATGGAAAAAATATTGCAGCCAACTCAAACACATCAACTGTAGGCAAAACCGCAACAAACTCAAATACAAAAGACTCCTCAAAATATGATAGTTAAAGTTACCAATATAAGTGTTTACAACAAAAGGAAAAGTTTAGAGTCCCTAGGCACCAGCAATCAGTAGACTGCCCCTAAAAACATGAAGATCACACAATCCCCACAGATAGTGGATCTAGAAGATGAAGATCCTAAAAAACATGTAAATATGGATATGGTGGAGAGTGGCATAAACAATGTAGAAGTTGGAAAAGGCGGCAAGCTTCAAAGTGAGGGAAGCTCAATAACTTTTAACAACAAAAAGAACATATTTGATAAGGAAGCTAGAGCACCCTATTAATCTAAATAAGATTTGGCACAACAATATTCTAACAAAATAAACTTGGCTATGAATGAAATGAGGGATTTAATCCCCAAGGTACAAAATATATCTTAGCATAAGTCTTCTCTGTTCACAGTGAGAGATGTAGAGAAGAAGAAAATCAATATGGAAGTTGAAGATGAGGATAAAGTTTCTGAGATCAAGATGAAATATGAGAACATCAGTGCTCCTGACAAAGTGAAATTCCACAAGAATACCAATGACATGATGTATTCATATTACTTGGGTCTAATCCTGAAGAATTCAAAACTTTCAACCTATGCAATTAAGTTGGAAGGGTAGTTGAGGCAATAAAAATCATCTAGCAGAGCTTGGCAAACTCAGGTCAAGAGGATGGAATCTGAAGGCCCTTAGGGAGTGAAATCCTCCTTAGAATAAAAAGACAAGATAATTCAAATATTGAAGAAAAAACTAAAAATGTCTGCCACAGATCATACACAAACAACATAATTGGTTTCTCTAGAACAAGAGAAGGAGGCATTTCGACAAGAGGCATTGAATTCCAAGGCCAAGGTATTACAGCTAGAGCAAGAAAAAGTGAACTGGTCACAAGGGCAGACAAAAGTACCAAACATGGTTGTTGTTGTACCTTCTACTATAGAAGCTGGGCCAAGCACTGAAGGACATGTCCAAGATATGTCCCAAGTCAACCTAAAGGTGGGAGAAATCAAAGGTCTAAATGGAGATATAGATAAATTAAAGCAAGAAATGAAAACAAAAGATGAGAGGATGGCTCAATTCCAAAAGGACAATCAAGTTTTGCAGGAAAGAGTGGACAAGTTGAAAATGAGGTTAAGAGGTAAAGGACTAATGCAGGGAGCCAAACACATCATCTGGCACTAGTACATATTGTAAACATTTTGACGTTCTATTTGAGGCGTTATGGACAAAATTGGCTATACTGTTGAAAAATAGAGGAAATTTTAAATTTTATTTTCCATATTGCCCGATAACATCGCTATTGCCACATTGACATCTCTCTTGCCATGTTGTCATATCTCTTTCCACGTTGTTGTCTCTCTTTCCACGTTTTCCACATTGTTGTCTCTCTTGCCACGTTTGTGACATAGTTGTCTCTCTTGCGACATTTATGAGGATAGTTGTCGCAGTTGCGACATTGTGGAAACTAGGTTTTCCCCCTCCAGCGGTCACCTAGTATTTTGACCAAGTCAACTTTGATTTGGTCAATGATCGTCAGAATTGCAACGTTATAAATCTATAAATATGTTGAATTTTACAGATGTTGCGACAATTTTTCTATAATAACAACACTTCAAAAAGGGTTTGCGAGTATTCTCGACTAGAGTACAAATATTAAAAGACATTGTACTACGACTCTTCTCATTCATTTTAATTTTCTAATCGATCGAATTTTAAAGGAAGCAACTATTAAAAGACATTTTATTAGGGCTAGAGTACATGATGGGCAACGATGACCTGTGAATGGGGCCAACGTTGAATTTTTTTCAAATTTTTTATGTGTGATATCATACATCCTTGATTCTTGAAACCCTCCCATACCGTCAAGGCATGTGTCTAGTCTAACCATGTCAAATTTCGATGCATACAGGTGCCTATTAAAGAAATTTCAACATTGGCCCCATTCACTGCTCACCATGCGGGGTAGGTGCATGACATTTTTGGTGGTTGAATTGGAAGTTCCATGACATTTCAAGAGAGTTCCAACAAATATTCTACAGATGGAAAGAACGACATTTGACAATGAGATGCCCATTATGAACGTTGTTGCAAACATGGACGATATTAAGATTATGTGGTTGGGAAATCATACATCCTTGAGTCTTGAAATCCTCCCATATTGTCAAGGCATGTTTCTAGTCTAACCATGTCAAATTACAGGCACATACTGAAGAAATTTCAACGTTGCCCCCATTCACTAGTGCTCACTATGTGGGGTCGGTTCATGACATTTATTGTGGTTGAATTGGAAGTTCCATGACATTTTAAGAGAGTTCCAACAAAGATTCTATGGATGCAAACAACAAAATTTTACAAATATTAGATGCCCCTTTATGAACGGTGTTGCAAACATGGAAGATCTCAAAGATTATGTGGCTGAGACATCAAACATCCTTGATTCTTGAAAGGGAGTTATTTTCAATCTTGGTGGTTGGGAATGTTAAAACGGTGGGGATTTTTTAGAATTGCTCCACATGTTCCATCATAGTTGTAGAATCATGACCTTCAAACTTTAGGATGTTGTTGATACAATGATGCCCAATAGGTAGTAGATTTGGATATTCTAGAATGCCATTGAAATCCAAAGGATCATAAAACTCATGAGATTATTTTTAAGTAATAGGTACTTCAAAACCTGATGCTTCCTTCTCATTAAACTCATCTTCATAATTTACCTGTTTTTTTATGCATTCCCGTGATCTCATTCTTCAATTGTACTATTTATTTAAAAATGTAATTCATACTATCACCAATATTTAAAGAAACAAAAAATTAGGATTTTTTCTTGGCCTTTCTCTTCTTCATTGCTTAATTTAATATCCATAGCACCTCGAGGAAGAGATGAGATAAGATGATTTCCTTTGCATCACTAAGCCATATGTTTCTCTAAACCAATGTTTAAATTGAAAATCAACTTCATAACCAGATCTATAATTAGCATAACTAGTGGGAACAAACAATGTAGAATTTACCAATTTAGTGTTGTTCTTTTGCTACATAAGGCTTTTACCTTCAACACCTTGATTTCCTAGAGGAAAAGAACATTTTGATAAAATATAATGAAGAATGCTCCAAATCTATCTTAGAAGATCTTTTCTCATTGTTGGATGTATCATAACCAAAGGTTTTACCCTCCTGCCATCCACCCTCACAATCTACCCGCTCATCAACAACATGAATATCATTAATATGTAGCCAACACTAGAATTAGGGTTGTCCATATTTTTTGCAATAGCTAGAATCATTGTGTATTAATGAAAACTGACTTAAGTTTTACATCATCAAACAAAAAATTAAGGAATCTATTCTTGAAACATCCATATATCCCACACATATTCTACCTATTAATTAGAAAGACGTTATCATTAGACCAGAAACAATATTTCCATCATTAAAAATTAGATAATATATTTGTTGACCCAAGCATAGTTCATGTAAGTTAACACCACATACTTGGTGGGGGATAGCCCCCACTTCTGACCTCCTCCATCTGCACCACACCAAGTTGACTTGATTAAACAACATGAGAAATGATGAACATCTGAGATATTATGTTCCAGCAAGGACCTAAAAGTGAGATTTTGGAGCCTAAAGTCCCTAGAATCCATTCAATTATGAGTCTTGAATCACACGTCACACCAAGTTGACTTGAACATATGATTTGAAAGAAAATATTGAGAAATTATCAACATATGAAATAATATATTCTAGCAAGGATCTGAACGTGAGATTTTGGAGCCTAAAGTCCCTTGAATTCATTAAATGACTAGTCTTGAATCCTAAATGACATACCATTTTTCCATATTTTTCCTAAAGTCATTTTTGGAAGGTTTAAAACTGCATGCAACTCAACCCGGTTGTTTTTTCCATGGCCTAAATTTGAAAGAAACATAATTTCCATTAGAAAAATACAAGACACCTCTAGCTCCACATGGTCTTGGGTTTCCTTGGTTAACTCTATTAAAACATCCCCAAGCATAATTCTTGTCCTGGAGGATTTCAAATTATAGGATTCCTCTGAAAAACAAGTTGCTTTAAATCCTGATAGATTTATTTGATTCTATGGAATATTTCCCTAGGACAAAAGAATTTTCCCTGAAACAAAATAATTTACATTTCAAGCAATCTACATTTCCTAAGAAACAACACATGGAAGAGATTTTTGATCCACTGCAACAGGATCATTCAACTAGTTCTTTAATTATTCAACCAAAGAATTACCATTGGACCGCTTCCCAACTCCTCCAATTAAGCACAATATCTCCTTCCATACTTCTTTAGCACGGGGATAGTGAAATAGTAATAAGTATGTGTTGGATAGTCTCTTCATCCGTTATCCATAAATAACAAAGTCGTGAACCATGCCATTCTCTCTTTTAAAAATTGTCCCAATTTAGAATTTCGTTGCTCAAAGCTAGCCAAAGAAGAATCCTAGATTTCATTGGAACTTTTAACATCAAAATTGGTTTCCACCACTAGAAATCATTATGATCCCCATCAAGAAACACAATTTTGTACCCAAAACAGTAGAGTACTATCTAATTGGGCTCTAGTTCCATACCAAATAATCATCCTCCTCTCTAAGGTGACTATAGTTTTCCAAAAAAAATCCTATCATTGAATTCCATTGGGTGGTCTCCTCCCACTCCAAACCTGAATCCCTAGCTAACTTCCAAACATGCTGCTAGAATGTTCTTTTTTCCAAATTTGTTGCATCAACAAAAAAATAATTATTTTTATGGATTTGATTTGTCTAATAGATACAAAAAGAATATTCTTTTTGTCACACCCTATCTTGGGGTCAACCCATATGATGGGAAGGAAAGCGTTATTCTCCTATGATCTGTACATTTAAGATCAAATTTGTCCTTAAATATAAGTAAATAATTGAAAATAATACACAAAGAAATAATTGCATTCTCTCAATACACACACATGACCACATATCAATGCACTCTACACAAATGCTAATGAGGTGTTCTTTTTCAATGACACACATACATTTAGTGTGCATTATTTTGCTTGGTGGATGCAACATGATGTGTGTCCATGGGTGAATTGAAGTAATCCATAGCATCATTATAAGGATGTTTTAGGCCTCTTTCATGCAACATGTGGGATGTGATTAGAAAGCCATAAATACTTTGGTTATTGGACTATTGTAGAATTTTGAGCAAGAGCACATACAATTGGTGGTAGTTACAAATTGACAATAGACTTGTTGACATACATTATTGTTATACTTCAATACTATTTGAAAAAGTGCCCAACACAGTGATGAAAGTTAAAGTGTATTGTGTTTCCATGAGTTTTAGAAGTTTTTTCCAAGGATATTTAAACAAAATATAAATTAGGAAAGTCTTGTTGGATGTGATAAATAAGATTTATTTTCATTTCTAACTGATTTAGAGGCACCACCCAAAAGTAATTTCATTTCCAAAAATGATAGTTACTTGATGGGTAGGGTTACCCATCAAATGTAATCCTTGAGTCCATCGGCCAATTATATCACTAGCTCAACAAACCCACTGATAGTTATTGGGACATTACAATAGTTAACAATGATCTTTTACAACAGAGAGCATGTAATTTTCATGTAAGAATAACACGTTAACAATTAAAGTTGACAAGCATTTAGAGTTTTTTAATTTGACTCCGGGAGGTCAAAAGTGATGTACAAGTCATGATAAATATGAATATGTAATCCTTTCATCATTTTGAATCCTCCATCAAAAGCGTAACGTGCCCCATGCTACGCTTTCTGCAGACTTTCTATAAATTTCCTCCCAAAATTCTGAAAAATAGGTTTTAGTTATCCCTTTGTATATATTAATCCGAGATATATGTGTAAAATGTGAGAGAGGTTATTTTATATGAATATGTACTTTAGATAAAACTATCTCATTTTCCCAAAATTCTGCTCCAGTTGTTCACAATATTTTCTGCAAAAAGATGTCTAAAATGGGACTTTGCTCAATCTAGAAAATAGGCTATGAAGATGTGAATATATATCTCTTTCTGTAATACCTGTGTAAAATATGAAATACTTTATTGTACTTTGGCATATTAGGAACACAAAAATCCTCCCGTTTCTCAATATTCATCTCTTATTGGCCACAATCTCTTCGGAAAAAAGATGACTAAAAAGGTCATTTCTAGAAAATGTGCCTTCAAAGTTTTTTGGAAATTGAAGTGGAATGATGGGTTAGGGGTTTTCTAAATTATTGAGAAAATTTAGGGGGTTAGGGGGTAATGTTAGGGATTAAGGGAAAGTATAATATTAGGAAATGAGTGAGGGGAAGGAGTGCAAAAGGGAAAAACACATCCCTACCCTGGAAAAACATAGGGTAAGCTAGGGTTTTAGGAAAAATGATGTAAATGGGTAAAATATGCATGGAGAGTGTATGAGGTGTCAACGGATTTATTTACTCTTGAATTTTCCCTCTTGAAACTTTACATATCAAAATTTATCCTCCTTTAATGAAAACGCATCAAAACTGGGAAAAGCACAATGAACTTGTTGAAAGTGCAGCAAAAATGCTGGAATGAGCAACAAATTGCTAGGGTTTTCTCTTTTTCAAGGAAATTTGCTCTGAAAATGCAGAGATATGATTTCTGAAGATGTGGGAGATCTTCTTTGAGATAAATGAGTGAGATAATTCTCTTGAAATGGTCTTTGTATATTTTAAATGTCACTTTTTCAAAATGGTGGGGTGGCCCACCGATTTCACCATTTCTTTTGAACTTGAGTAACTTAGGAATATTTGAAACAACTTTGAAAATTTTTAGAACCAATTACATCAATATTGAAACACTTTATGACTTTAAATCAAAATTGAGAGATATTTCCTTTTACTGCTCCTGCCTTTAGTAGTTTTATGAGTGAAATGACACAATATGTTGACCATGACCCTAGTGACCTAATGGTGACACTGAGATGAATGATAATCATGATGATGGGACTGAAATGATGATGATGACTCTTTTGAGTGATGACACAACAAATTTAAATGATGATAATGACTGGGACATGAAATTTTGTGAGGAGTAGTAACATACCTAGACCAACTAACTAATGATCAAATTTTTATTTTGAAGACTCAATGAAATGATAAAAATTTGAAAAAAGACCCTAACAAACCTAGGAAGAGCATATATATTTGATCAATGGTGAAAAACAAACTTTGACTGATGCTAACATTGGCTCCAACTAGGGAATATAGCTCCATAGGAGGTGTCAAGAACACCATATCTTTGAACTCGTAGACCAATGCCTTCTTCATTGGGCATGGAGTCATAAACAAGTGCAAACCTCAAACTGACATCAAATCAAACTGAAAACTGAACTGTACACTATAAATTGCAAACTTTACTGGAAGATACTAGTGAAAAAGATGCTCAACATTGAGCTTATTCATAACACCTACTCTAATTGATATGTACATCACCTGATCAAGTGAAATGGAACAACCAATGCAACCATGTAAGCATTTTTTTCTGCTAACTGAATTCTCCACAAGTGCTTGCTCATGAGCTAGAAGGGAAAAATACTAAAAGGAAACTTCCATAAAAACTTGTAAATAGATTGAATCTTAATGAAATTTTAGATCATGAACCTTCCAGCTGACCTCAATAATGTTGCAAAAGGATATTCATAAGAATGCATATTGATTTCCAACCCATCTAACATATAATTGCTCTGCTCTAGGTGATTTTCATATCTTGATTTTAAAACTTTCCCAACATCCGTGCTTTCTTGAAGCTGCAACTTAAAACAGTGGTGATAAGGCTACAAGACTTCATGTGACCTTTGTGATGAATGTAACAAAACTGTTGATGAATAAAACAACAATGGTGTTTTCTAAAATGAATCTTCCTCACCCCTATTTTCAGGCCCACAAACAACCAAAGGAGAACCATTAGGACTGCATAACTGATCCAAATAATCAGATATTGGATCAGTTAAAACCAAAGAAGGTTGTTGCAACTCTGAGGTAACTATAGGCTCTTGAATCAATGACTGTGTTTTTAGATTGTGTGAGTCCTTCATACCATAGAAAATAGGAATATCACATACAATAAGAGGTTGCTGCTATTTTAAATTAGTGTCAAGTTGTTTCTTTGATTTGGTGAGTTTATAGTTTTTCTTTATGAATTGAAATGTAGCATAACATAAAGGAAAGGAGTTACCTTTAGAGGTTTCATCACCCTCTTCATGGTCACTCTCCAAGTTGTATAAATGCTCACCTGATTCAAAAATTTCATCAAACTTGTCCTTTATGTCATAAACCACATGTGCAAGCTCCTCTTGTTGAGTGCATAATATTGATTTCTTTTCAAGACTGTCCTCAAATGAAAAAATGAAATAATCAGTGTACATATCATGATGAGACAAATAATCAACCTCTTCTCCTTTCACCAATTGTTTTTGAAAAGGATGATTTCTTTGTTGCCTTTTAACAATAGGTTCATCTTGCAAGGACAATGTTTGCATTAACATTTACAAAGTTTCAATTATTATGTCCAACTTACCGTCCAACAATGTGGGACTATCCTCTTTCATTGCTCCATTCCTTTCAACTTTCATATATCATCAGCCTGATCATTTCAATCTGCTCATTCTACCTAGGAAATAACAATATCTGTGCATACCACTTTCTCTCTGAATAGACTGATTTTGTTCCACACATAAATCAATGTATTCTACAAAAGTATTTCGAACCAAGCAAGCATAAAACAAGCTAAATAATCTAGGACTAATGAAAATACCAGCTTGTCTACATTTATTTTTTTAGATAGTTCTATACTTGTTGTTATTCTCGAAATCCATCCTCAAGAAGGGAATGTGGTTCTTTAATACTTTTTTATTGACTTTTTTTATGGATTCTTCTTGTCAACATAAGCACATGCATGTGGACTTTTGAAACAAACATTTGGCTAATATTCATGAATTGGGGGTATCTATCCCACCAAATTCACTCAGGGGTTGAACCTAGCCTCAATATGCTCCCAAGTATTGGTGTTCAACAAACATGAGTACAAAAACAAACATGTCCTAGATGAGACTTGAACCCTAGTGGGGAATTTAACAATGCCTTTCTTTCCAATTGACTTGATCATGAGATACTCTTTTTTTCTTTTCTTTTTCTATTTGTGAAACACACATTTTTGGGCAACCCCATTGTTAAATTTCAAGGTTATTCCAAAACAATTTACACCATGCTTGGGCTGCTTCATGATATTTGGGGTACATGGTGTATGTTCCACCCTTGGATGGTCTGAGATGGATTGGCATGAGAGATAATCCTTGATGGATTTTCATAGTTGATATAACTTTCTAAGTGCATGCTTGACATCAAATGGTTTTTCTTTTATTTTTCTTCCCCATGCGCCTTAGTTGATATAAATGATGGTTTTGTATAAGCTTCTGAATAATTTTGTGCAGTTTATGATATAAATTGTCAACTCATATTTTGAGAAAGAATGATTGTATGATGTTCTGAGTGCATTTAAAGGTTTCTGAACATTTTATTAAATAGTTTTATATATTTAATATCCCGTTGTTCCATGTGAGGCCTTTCACATATTGAATATCTATGGATATAGCTTAGAATCTTGTGACTGACTAGCAGTGATTGTTCCTTTCAAAATCATCCTTCTGAAATAACTTTGGTAACAAAGTTCAACCAATCTCCTGTTTTTTCAAATTTGAAAACAAACTTATCTTGAATGGGAATTCCCATTTAACCATCCTAGAAATTGTGACAGTTTCAACAAAATTTCCAACATACTCAACAATATTGGTTGTGTTATTTGGAATCATTGGAGCTAAATATGTTCAAATCTAAATGTGTCCGACACTGAATCAATTCCATTAGAAAAAAATAATCTCAAGTAAATCTAATGGAAAATAATGGTTTGTCAAGGTGTTCTCTAGACTCGAGTGGTTTAAAAGGGGTGTCATTATGATAATGACCCAATTTCAAACCCCAGTAGCTATAGTACTTTGATATTGTATATGAGTTGGCCAAGTTTAAAGACCCTCAAGATAAAAAGGGATTTACCATAATAATGCAGAGTTTGGGCTAACAAATCCACATGGTTAAGAAAAGAACATTTACCTTATCAAAAAATATAAATGAAAAAGAATAACCAGTTGGTATCTTTGACAGGGTAGAAATTCATTGTGTGCAAATATTGTCATGGAGTTCTTGTAGCTGGAAATTTTCTCTCTACTTCTCAAGGATTTGAACTTGAAATGATTGAAACCAATAATACACCATCATTGTGAAATAGTATATTAATACATTTTATTGAAACTTCAATCATACAGAGTCTACATGGCTCTGTTTTTTCCTTTGCTTCTAATACATTTGTGTGAAATTTCAGTTCTAGGATTCATGTTTAGGAATTCCAATTGCAAACTTTATATGTATTCTTCTCGGTATTATATCTACTAGTTTTATGTCTATAACTACATTATTGAATACAAATTTCATATAGCAATGTTTTAAAGTAATAATTCTCTTCCAATCCCATTTATTTATTGGAAAGAGTGCTAGGTGTAGACTTAACTTTTTGGTTCAGGATTCATTTCATTATTTACCCTTTGTGTATTGTAATGCTATTTTAATTGTTGGTTGGTAAACAATGTCATCTTTCAGAGGTTGTTTATCGTATTTTAAAATCTATAAGAGTGAGGTATTGAATGATTTTCATGAACATCATATCACTATTCTACCCAAATACCAATGACACCATCATCCATGTCATCCATTACATTTGTATGTCTGGTTGAATCATTATTCTGGGACCATAGATATTTCAAATTATTGCAATATTTCTCTCTACTCTTTCATAACATATATTCCAAATAGAAATTATTATTTCACATTTCTCCTTGCAACAAAAAATGTGCGTGATATTAAGAAAGAATGGATTTTGAGCCATGGGATCTTCAATATAAAATTTGATTGAATTAGCATTGATGCTTCATAAACTTTGCAAACTTTGTCATCTTCTAAAGACTTTTAGAGCTAACTAACTAGCACTGGGAGTGGGACAAACTTATCTCCATATTTAAACAAAAATAAGCTACATTGTTCGGTAATGTGTTGAGCGTTTGTCATGACATCACTTATGTCCTAAACTAGTCCTTTGGCGTCATCTTCAACATTGCATATGCTATATTTAGCATGTTGTATGTTTGATTTGAGTTGATTTATATTTGAAGGCTCCATGGTACACACATTTGCCAAAACTAGATTGAATTCCATTTTTCATAAAATAATTCTGTTCAAAATTGTAATTTCTTAGCCATATCTACAAATATTATAAAAAAAATTGATATGGAGAGGAAAACCATCTTCCCAAATCTGTTGTGCCTATGAAGTGAATTCATTAAAATTGTGCTTGGTATTTTTAAAATATTTGTCTCAGTTTTCCAGGTTGGGTATCTTCTTAAATTTTTATTTGATTTCTTCCATCGTGTATAAATACATTCATGTGCTTGCTATTGCAATTGATGGATGCATATATTCCATATCAACAACTACTAATTTAGTAGTTTATATTTCAATTTGATCCTTATATGTCCCTCTTATGTATTTTTTAATTAACTACCTTTCTTTGTTTATCAATTGAGAAGGTCTCTAATTCCATTACAAAAACATCATCAAATGTATGGGGGGTTTCAATAAGGAAATATATGAACCAATATAATGATTCCATTAGATTTTCAAATTCTCTGGTTAATCTAATATTCATACCTGGAGGATCATCAACTTTTTCTATTCCTTTATCAGTCTCCTTTGCATTGCATGGGTTTTTTCTTCCAATATTGAGATTAGATCCTTCCTTCCCTTATGTTGGTTCTATAGCTTTCCCTTCTAATTCATGTTTTGTATTTTTCGAGGTTCCCTAAGGATTGCATCCTTGTTTCCCTATGCCATCATCTTCATTAGGGAGTTCTTTTCCCCTTTAATTTTTTTTTCTTGTGGTCAAATCTATTTTCTCTTGTTGGGAATTGGAAGGTTTCCTCTTTACAATGTGATCCGTTCTTTTTGGGACTAAATCTAGCATTGAATTAAGAACAATCTTTTTGTCTTCTACTTTTTTTTTCATAAAAAATTTCATCAAAATCCTAGGCATATTTGTATACCACTTCTTAGCATTCTTCATGATAGTAGGTCCATGTTAGGGTTTGCTAGTCGAAATGATTAGGAACTTTTTTGAATGGATCATGTACTTTAAATGACCAGCTTCCACTTGAGCATAGAAAAAATTCAAAAGGTTGTATGATCCAATTGTAATGGGATAATATGGAAATTATTTCTTTTATTGGTTTTCATAGCTTCATTTGCTCCATGGAGGGTAGTGTGATAAGGAATTTTCCTCAAGATCAATCTATCTGGTGAATTCATTGGTAATAAAGGATGATCCTTTGTGTTTCCATAGATTTTGATGTTACCTAGATTTCTATGAATATAAAAATTTCATATTGTTTCTATGATCTTTATGGATTTCATAGAAAACCTCATGCATGGATTACAAAATATAATTTCATACAACTTTTTAGAAAGTTTTCACACATAAACTCATATATTGACACATATTTGGTTTTTGAAAAGTATTAGTAGCACACATGGATGAAAGGTTTATAAGGATTCCATGCTCAGTCCTTGGAAAGGTGTTATAACAAATTGTGTTCGTCAAATAGGAGGCCACGTAAAATTTTGGAATTTCATTTTCTTTGGTTTTACAAAGTGAAGCAATATACTCATTTTTTAGGAAGATCTGATTGTCTAGGTTGAGGAACTCAAACAAGAAAATGATCCTCGCAATCTTAATTGAGGGAAACCCCCTTCAGTCAGAGGAAATATGGCTTGAAGTGAAAGAGGGTTGGTGAGGTGACAGGGGCCTTCCCTCTAAGTTACGCATGATTGCACTTGAGCTTTCAGAATTTAGCTCAACAATTGCAATTTCATGTGACAACACACCCGAGACATATCCTAGTGATCCTAAACCTCATTAGAAAATACCCCCTTTACCATTGGCAGTTAGTCCTCCTCCTCAACCAACCTTGCCTAAGACCGATGATATAGATTTAAATATTGATATGGCTAGTATCTTAGCAAAGGTTAATGTACCTGTCCCTCTCAATATTGATATTGTATTTTTTTTTTAAATACTTACAACATAGTCTCTATTGCGACGTCTTGAAGTTTCGCTCCCATAGCAACCATGTCGGAGCTGATACCTCTTAAAATCTCTCTTGCCACCTCTAATACATCCCTCTTTCCACCTCCAATACGTCACTCTTTCCACCTCCAAGATGTCAATCTTTCCACCTCCAAGAGTGTTTCTCCCATAGCAACCACGTTGGAGATGATACCTCTTAATGTCACTCTTTCCACCTCCTAGACGTCTCTCTTTCCACCTCCAAGACGTCGCTCTTTCTACCTCCAAGACATCTATCTTTCCACCTCCAAGACTTCTCTCTTTCCACCTCCAAGATGTCTGTCTTTCCAACTCCAAGACGTCTCTCTTTCCACCTCCAAGGCATTGATCTTACAATGACTATATGGGGTTTGGACATTCAAATCTGAGATGACATGTGTCCACATGAAACATCGCAATAAATATGATATCTATGTCGTCAGAAAAGCAATGTCATGTGAAACGACGTTTGAGGGGGTTCGTTGTTTTTCATTCTCCCAACAATATAAAGTGGCAATTTCATCGAACGCACCATCAAAATTTGACCCAAATGTACTAGTGTGGGATTCTATTGCTGTTGAAGCTGCCAATTTCAGAGTGTACCTAAACTTCATCAATGAAAAAGATAGCATGGCCATCACAGCTAAAAGTAGGTGCACTATTGGAAATGAGACCCTAGCAAAGAAACCCTCTAATTGGCCCCAAAATTATATAAACCTGCTAAATTCTATCCCTACTGCAGAACTTAAGACCTTTTGGGTCAAATATAGGACTACATTGATCATTTGGGCCAGGAGGGTCATTTCCAAGCATAACCTGCTAAAATCAGACCAGACTAAGGCCATACAGATGGAGAAGAGTATACAAGAATTCAAATATATGTTTCAAGGGTTGTTCATCCAAGGCCTCCCACCATTTTGGGATGACAAATGAAAATTGTATGATTAGGACGAATACAAATATCACCTCTCCCAATGCAGAGTTTATCATTCCAAGTTTCAAAGCCTGGGGGAGAACTAAAATGGAGCAACCCTAGTGGAATATTTGATCACAGATATTGATATCTTGAATCAATTCAAGACAGTAAATATTGGATTTCCAGTCATGAAGTATGCCTCTTGCATTGACTTGGATATCCTAATTAAAGAGATGATGGACTATGACATTCATTCTAACTTGCAGTGGAAGGATATAGTGCGGTTGGGAAAAACAAAGTGTAGTTTCCTAAGAACCAACAGATAGTGCCCAAGTGTCACCAAAATGGAAGATCAGATAGAGTACCAAAGCACGACAAATGGCGAGATAAGAAGCTAAAGAGTCAGAGGAATTCTGCGTTGGTTCATGAAATGTTTTTTATTAATCATTGTAATCGGTTCCCATACTGAAACTGTCATGTTGTAATCATTGTAGTCAGTTTTAGAAGATGAAACGTTTCATTTCAACTATTGTAATCAGTTTCTAATTGAAAGGAACTTGAATTGTATAAATATTATAAGTTTTGAATGTATTAATGTTGGCAGAAGTGCAAGGACACATTTTTAGTTATTATGAACTCAATTATAATTTTCTGGAGCTGAATTGAATACATATGAAAAATATTTTGAAGTCTCTATGAAAAGATTCTAATGGTGGTGATATGGGTTTTGTCCTCTCTCCTTGTATGTATTTCTTGTGTTCTTCAATTCCATTTTCACTTTCTTTTGTTTAAATTGGATAGTTTAAAAACTCAAAATTAATCTTGTGACACTCTCAGCTTAAGCAATTTAAAATATGTGAAATTATTCATAACCAATTCATAATTCATTTCATTAATGCTATGATGTAGTTACATGTTTCCTTTTTATTATTACACTCTGCAAACTAAAATTTATAACTCATATTCATCATCTCACTTAGCGTTTATCCTCTGGAGAGTTCTACCGGCCAGTCAGTGTGTTCATTCATTTTCATAATTTGACTCCATAGCCCTAAGTGTCCCTTCCCTTCATTGCCAACAAATTTATAAAAAAAAACCCCCAAACAAACTAAATCTAGCCATTGATTTCCAAAGTAACATCGAGTGACACGAGAGATCCCTCTATGAGATAAACAGGCTAGTACCCAGCTCTAAAGTTGGTTTGTAGGTTACCTCTGTCATTTTTTTATCAGCCAAACAAATTTACAGAGTGCTAACACACCACTATTATTTCCACCCGATTATAATCAAGATTATTTCCTATACTTAGCTATTTTGGACTCTACGATCGCTATCGTTCTAGTCCAAGAGGATGATTCACATGATGAAAATGTTATCTATTATTTGATTCGGAGTCTCACAACCACCGAAACCAAATATTTGCATGTGGAGAAACTGGCCTTGGCAGTTGTTCAAGTTGTTCAACATTTTCTTCATTACATCTTATTGCGCAAAACCATAGTCTTTTCCAATTGCAACCCCATGCAACACATCCTTAATCAAAAAAATTTGGGGGGGAAATACTCCAAATGGATAGTTTTTCTCCAGGAATTTGATTTGGAGTTTGAGCGAGCCAAGTCAAAGAAGTCTTTGGTTTTTTCCGAGTTGATATGTGACCTTCCCTCTATTGAGAAAGAAACTGTGGTAGAGGATTCCTTTCCTGACGAGTCTCTGTTTTTGATCATTTATGATGACATATGGTATGGATAAATTCTAATTTATCTCCAAACCCAAAATTTCTGGCCTGATATTTCTATTGTAGACTATCGTCGCATTCGGTATCAAGCCCATCGATACATTATCCTTGGTGATATCCTTTACCTCCATGGTATTGATTCCATATTTCAACGCTATCTAACTTATGATGAAGCCGAGAAAGATTTGAATGAATTTAATTCTAGAGCATGTGGAGGTCATATGTCTGGGTATGCCACTTCCCAAAATATCTTATGAGCTGGTTACTTCTATCCTTCATTGTTTAAGGATTGCATTACTGCCATCCAAAAATACCACGCTTGTCAAACATATAACAATAAGATCTGATCTTATCCTTCTCCTCTACACCCTATAGTTTCCATTGGTCCATTCGCTAAATGGGGCATTGACTTCATGACATGTAACCCTCACTCGGTCGGGGGCATGGATACATCATCGTAGCCATGGATTATTTCACTAAATGGGTCGAGGTGATGCCTACATTTGATAACACCAGAAAAACTATAGCATTGTTCATATTCAATCATATCGTTACTATATTTGATGTCCCTCAAGCCATCGCCAATGACCATGGTAGTCGTTTTCGCAATTTCATGATGTCTGAACTTATTGAGAAGTTGGGTCTTCGACATGAAAAGTCAACACCATACTATCCATAGGACAATGGCCAGGTTGAAGCAGTTAACAAAGTTCTCACTACTATGCTTCGATGGATGGTAGGAATTCACAAGTCAAGCTAACACACAATGCTCTTCTCATCATTATGGGCCTATCATACATTCGTTAAATCTTCCATGGGTTTCATACCTTTCCAATTATTATATGGTATCGAAGCTATTCTACCGATTGAATGTGAAATCCCATCTTTGAAACTAGATGTGAAGGATCAGATCATGTCACTGAGAGGGGGGGGGGGGGTTGAATCAGTGACACAATAATTTTATCAATTTTATTTTATTTATGCAAGAATAATTTTGACACAATACTTTATCATGGAACCCAATTGGGAAAAAACACAAACACTTTTCTATTAACTTCAATTTTTTTTTTACATGTTACATAGAAGGAAGTTATTCTTCCTTTTGGATCAACACCAACTGATCAGGATGAACCCACACCCTTGTTCACTAGCACCAAATGGTAGGAGGCTACAACCCCCTTTTTAGTCAAATACAACTGACAAGGAAGCACCAACTCCCTCTGTAGGAAACAACCTTCCCTTGCACCACCCAACCACCCTTATTTTCTGAATCTAGAAAAACTTATGTATCAAGTCTTTACTGCATCTCTCTATGCTTCTGTGATTTAGTATATCTTCTAATTCACACTACAAAGGTACTTTCTTCTCACCACTCTTTCTCATTTATATATTCTTCAAAATGACATGAGTGTTATACACTGTGCCCCTTTATTTGGACCATCACACCTCTTCATTTAGCTTAACCATAATCATTTTTTTAACATTTTTATCGTGAAGGATTTTTCATAAATTGATCACAGTTATGGATCAATTTCATCCTTTAAATTGTTCCTGAATCTATGCATTTATTTGTAGAAACTAATTTCTATAGAGGTGCTTCCTTCAAACCATTACATGTGACCGAGTGATACAAAACCATAGGCTTATCAATTTAGCGACGTATTATATCATGCATTTTTAATCTCTTATTCCATATGACCAATGGTTGTGACTAGACACTAGGCCAAATGAGTGCTTGAGCACTTATCAAATCAATGGTCACGATTTAATCCCCTGGTGAGATGGATGACCGTTGGGACTTCAGGATTTCAAATTTTCATATTTTTGAATAAGATTCCGTCAAACAGATCAGGTGGTCCATTTTTATTTCGCATAACTATATCAATGGTCATGTTTGATCCTTACACTTATCCTTTCATTTCTTAATTCGACGACTGGGGCTTAATCAAACATTGATATGGATGGCTACCATTTACTTCAGGACTTTGACTATTTCAACTTACGCTATCCTTCCACTATATTATGATAAATGGTTGAGAATACACTCGAAGTGATCTTCAGATCAGATGACTCACTTCTACTTTGGAACTCCGACATTCGGGACTTCGGGACTTTGGGAAAGTCCTGGTGTGTTGGAAGCCAATTCTCTTTTTTATACTGTCCTTATACACTGCCTACACCAGTGTTTTGCAAACCTTGATTTTCATCGCAATCTTCGGAATAAAACAACACTATTATTTTTGCACAATTTGCACACCTGCCTTTGCTCCTATTTTCACGATTGCAAGCGTGAAAACTTTGATTCCGAAGTCACATTAAAATCATCACTGGATTATTTTGGTCACTCTTGTCTATATGTTCATTGCGTTTACAATTTAATTATAGTCGTACAGTTGGCAAGACTCGAAGATCTTTACTCATTTGGCATTCTTTAATTGTTAATATGACTTCGTTTTTATAAGACTGTGATGATATTCTTATGATCAAAGTGGTTTGATGTTCTATAGTCTTTCATTGATTTCCTTGAAACATTGGTTTCATGAAAACACATATTTGATATGATCGAACCCTTGGTGTTGATTTCGAATCATTGTTTTGGTTTTAAAACTATGAAAACGCTATGCTTATACAAGTTTTTGGGTCAACTTACCATTGATTTCATTAATTTTTGAATGGCATAATTTTTGACTTATGCAATAATGATTTGAATCACTATATGTGCCGTCGGTTGTACATTGGGAAATGACTGTTTTGCATGGGCTAAGCTAGCTCCACCATCTTCGCACACTTGGGCATTAATTCCTTCCCCCTATCCTGGGTTAACTCTGTTGGTTTCGGGGAGGTCTGTGAGTTATTCGATCCATCGTATACCCTATTCAAACCCTTGGTCATTCACCCTGCTCACCGTATGCTCCCGTCTATGGCACCTATGGTGCGCATAGAGTCAAATGGTAGCCAAACACTCCTACTATTCGACAATGCCCGTAAAGATTTGGAAAGTGGTGGTTGGCTGGTGTTTATCCAAAGGTTCAAGGGTTTCAAACTTTCGGTTTCCCAACAACTCGCCCTCACCTTCGACAGATGCAGGGCTAAGGTCAGAGACATACAACTTGAGCTCAATGAGGAATTCGTAAGCTCAGCTATAGGACTGGAAGCTACAGGGAAAAGGTGGTTCAAAAATTCCAAAGTAGACGAGGTGTCGTGGCCATTATTATTCACATCAAGGAAGGTTGTTTCCTATGATAAAGGTATGCCTATTACTACCCTAAAACCCAGGTGGCACGATATTTTAGCGATTGTTAAACAGTTTCTGACCTGCGAAGGTCAGTATGGCTTAGTATTTCTATATCATCTCTGGTTATTGATTAATTTTATAGGCTCCCTTTTGAATATGCCGCATTATCTCTTGCGTAGTCTCTACAATATGTCTAAAAGATTCAAGCGTGAGAAGGCTAATAGCAGCCTTTTCCATCACGGCTTGATCAAACTCATTATCGTCCACCATTTGAGCCTTAGTGGTGATAGTTGGCAAGCCTTCCTATCAAGGAATGGCTTTGCCACCCCCAAGTCTGTCCAAGTGGACAAGGTTGTGGTTACGGAAACTATGGTTTGGCCAGCTGTGCCATTTCATATCCTTCTACCCCCTATCAAACCCTCAGATTGCCCTGACATCGACCTACCCGATACCATAACCAACCCATGTACTAAAGACAAGACTGAGGCCATCAAGAAGCCTATGAGGAAGAAAGGAAGAGGTGACAATGTTGTCAACAGTAAAGGGAAGAAAAATGCTCGATGGATATCGAGATGTGCCAGAAACAAATACAAGAAAAATGTCGACCAAAATCCCATAGTTCTAAGCGAGGACTCGGACTCCGAAATTGAACGATTCTTGACTGAGGAGTACCCCTATTCTCATGGCCTGTGCTCCAAAGAACCCTATGACTATGTCTCTAACTTACCTCCATGCCTAAAAAATGACCCAAAATACCTGGGAATCAAGTTTCACAAGGAAACCCCTGGTAACTTGAACAAACCCTCGCTTGTGATGCCAAAGCCCAATCAACCACCATGTATACAATGTAATGCTTGGCTAGAGCGTTATTGCACTGACGTTCCCCTGTTGCAATCAAAGATCAAATCGTTAGAGGAACGGGTGACAGTGCTGGTGAAGGAGAACGACAGGCTACAAGCCAACGAGAAGAAACAAAAAACCACTGGTTCGATTGTCTTCAGGAATGTCGAAGCAGCAACGACCTTTGTCAATTCCAAATTATCATGACCGAGTTGCCCGGGTATGTGTTTTGACATCGATTTTGCTTTGTGAGTTTGCTTGAATTAATTTAACCGATTGGAGTTGTTTTCAATTATCTCTGTTCGTTTTAATAGATTCAAAATGGTTCTTTTATACTCAGACCACTAAAAATGATTTCGTTGTGAATCATGTACAATAGATTCGTTTTGCTAAAATTAAATATAGCTATGATTCGGTTATGCAATTTTATTGTGCTCAGATTAGTATAAGTGATTGAGTTGTTTGTGATTTTGTTTGGTTCGCTTTGAAGAAATTCTCTTTGTTTGAATTAATATAGTCGATTGGGGTTTGCTTTAGATTAATCCTGTTTGTTTTTAATAGATTCAAAACAATCATGTTGATTTCGATTTACCAGAAATGATTTTGTTTCATTTTGGATAAATATTTTCGTTTGGGTTATGATTGCATTCAACCTGTATAAAGGATTTGTTTCCTAAAATCGTGTAGCTATGTTTTGATTGATACGATGTCACATAACGATTGTGTCGGATCCAAACTCGTTCAAGTTATTTCTTATGGTTTGATCCTAAAACAATGTTGTATGCCCTCGATTAGCATGGTCATTTTTATTTGCATTGAAGATTGGTTTGATGTGGTTCTATTAGTTGTAAACTAAAAAAATGATCCTGTTAATTTCGTTTTGATTCGACAATGATTTTGTCAAGTGCCGAGTTGACATAAAACTATTGCATGGGAAATCTACCCGATCAGTTACAGTTTGTGTCGATTCAAATTGATTCATGAAAATGTTTTAATTGGTTTCAATTTTTAAAACGATTATGTCTGCTCCCAATTGGCAATAACAAACGTTTGACATTTTACATGTATTCCTGTCACCATTCAGTGAAGAAACCATGATTTTGTTTGTTTCAATTCGCATACAAGTTTGGTTTGGTGTGGCATGAATGATTCGCTCTGTTTGGAATTAGTAATTGAAGATTTGGTTTAATAAGTCGAATATAATTTTATTAAGTTTTGGATTGATTTTAAAGCGATTCCGTGTTCAAATTAGACCAGCTACAGAATCACAAGATTTTGTAGCTAGTCTTAAAAATTAGATTTTTGTCAATTTTATCAATAAAACGTTATCTAAACTTTTGTATTCTTGTCTACTTACAGGTACCTACGAATTTCATTGGCAAATGGGACATGCTGTAGTAGTTTATATATAGTTTTCAGTTGTTAGTCATAGGCAAAAATAGGGACTTGGGAGATTATTCCCAGATTTTTTGTAATTTGCTTTGATAACTACCACAGGGATGTTTTACCCTGTGGGAGGTCTTTAAATACTTGTTATTTTTTGTAATTGACCCATCATCATCACTGTGGGGAGAACCAGACTATGGATTTATGATACAGACTGAGATGAAAGTTGATGTCTTGTAACAACTTTAGCTTTCAATATATCAAACTTTTATTTCAAGTTTTCTTCATATCAGTTTGCAATTAATTATCGACTACTTTAGCTATCATAATTTGTTCCAGGTTGACGTGATTTGGTTTATATTTTATCCATATCTGATCTCTCTTATTTTAAAAAAATACAACAATTACTCTATTTCAATTTAGTGAATTTAAGATTTCTCTTTTTCGTTAATTGAATCATTTTGTACAAATCTTTGCACACAGATTTATCTAAATGTGACGATTTGTAAATTATAAGATTGTTGTAATTTTTTATGTCTTGTTTGTCCTGTCATTTATATCTGAAGATCACAACTGCTTACTATTTACGAGAAGTTTGTGAAGAATCTGGTGCAGGTTTCCTCCCACCGAACAGCTAAATCAACTATCGTATACAGGACAAACCTGAAGCGTTACTTCAGGTCAGTTTGCTATTTGTTATCTAATAGTTAATTTATTAGTGTTATTTAAGTAGTTTAGATAGATATATATATAGTTTATTTTCTTAGTTAGAATTATTATTTTAGTTGCTTATCTTAGACAGTCTTTATTTAATTTCTTTCTAATAAAATTATAAAAATAAAAAAACAATAGTTTCGCTGTCTTAGGACAGTTTACAAATGATTTTTTGCAGGTTTTCATCAAAATATGTAATCTGTAAATATTGCATATTTGTAATTAGATTAAACTTTGTTGATAATTGAACATTTAATTTTATAGAATTATTGCTATATAGCATAGATATTAGACTGTACATATTTATTTCAGATTTGTTTATTAGTTTGCTTTAATTTTTGTTTTTTTTAGATTAGTTCCTTTAGTTAGTTTTCTTTTGTTTTCCTAGGACTTAGATCGGCTAATGGAGACACTAAACCCATCAGGGTGGGTCATCCCAAATGGCTTGGGTTATTTAGACAACTCTGGACAAGATCCACTCTTCCAGTTGGTGAGCGTTCATCTTCGCCCGTCAACAAATGGCGCTAGAAGGAGGGCATGAAGTTTATTAATGGCACGAGGTGGTTGTAAGACTCCTCCACCACCTAATCGCTCACCTATAGTGAAAATAATGCATTCGAATGACGAAATTCCCCCTCAAACAAAAACCACATCAAACGACGATCCACGGATCACAGTTGAGCCAGCAACCCCAAATCCTACAGGTGGTGACATACAAGAGATTGTCCACCAATCTCTGATAAGAACACATAGTGCTTTAGCTCGTTTAAGGCAACCAAATCGACCTTTGGACCAACCTTTAGATTTATCTGATATTAGAGAACAACTCGGAGGCACTGACCTCACTGTGATCCCTACAGATCCAATCCTCACTCCTGCTGCAGGGGGATCTGGAATACCACCCTCACCACCTCCGTCATCTCCTTCTTCTCCGGGAGAAGATTCTTCTAACGAAGGAAGTTCCTCTTTGCATCCTTCCACACCGCCTACACCAATGGCCAACCAAAACAATCCTGCCAGACCTTGGCTCGACCAGGATGCAGTAGTCGTACCTTGGGCTCAGCATCCTTTACCCAAACATTTGGAGAAGTGGCTTCCCAAGTTTGACCCTGACTCTAAACAGATCGCAGAAGATCACATTAAAAAGTTTATGTTAGCCATTATACTCCATAATGTCGAGCATGAAGACGTAGTCTGTAGGTTGTTCCCCTACACTTTCGAGGGAAATTCCTCTACCTGGTACTTTGCCCAACAACCCCATACCATCGTGTCTTGGGAAAATTTTGAGTCATGCTTTTTGGAAAAGTTCGGAGACGACAAGTCCCCGGAAGTTCTAGTTATGGATCTTTCTATATTAAGAATGAACCCAAAAGAGAAAATTAAAGACTTTAATCAAAGATTCTTAACACTTAAGAACCGAATCCCTACGGATTCCATGCCTGCCGAGAATCTTATCATAGCATACTATACTAAATCCTTGCATCAAAGTATATCCATTTGGGTTAAACGATATAAGAAATCCGCATTGTTAGAGGCCTTCGAAGAGGCCAGCCAGATTGAAAAATACATCCTTAGTCTAAAAGATACTACTAGCAACGAAACAGAAACTAGTTCTTCTTCCAAAAAGAAGATTGAAATCTTCCCTAGACCTTCTCAAAGTAAAACACAACCTGAAAGCTCTGATTTAGAAAACTTAACTAAATTCGTTAAAAAGATGTCAAATCAAGTTATAGACTTGAAAAGGACGACCGAAGAAGCTTCTTCAAGAAAAGGGCACTACAGACCCCCGTTCAGGAAGCCTTTTCCCACCAACCGACCTAATCCAACTACTGAGGGCCTTAATCTAGAAAGTCTGCAATACGCCCTTCAAACAATTCTAGAAGCCCAGGATAACTTGATGCCTCCTGATATTTCTGAGGAGGTCGTTGAACAAGAGATAGTTCAAGAAGAAGATTATTCTCCAAACATTTTTGGACACTTCTCGGATATCATTTTCCAAGTTAATTTCGAGACAATCCATCCCTATAATACTAGGAGTAAGACAACAAACAAACCTTCTTCCGAAAACACTACGACTTTGCCTCCAAAGAAATCTAAAATAGATGAGACTAATCAGAGTCATGTAAAACCCAAATTGGATTATGATTTAGTTGAAGATCTTAAAAAGTTGAGGGCTAACATTTCTGTTTATGAGTTATTGAAATCTCCATTTCTGCTACAAAAAATGTTACAAAACATCGCAGAGAATAGAAAAAATAGTAATTCAAACAAGGTTGTTCAGAACATAGTTCCTCATAAGACTTCCACTAAGAATAATCCTGATCCTCACAATAAAGGAATCCTTCCTGTAAATAATGTAAATAATGTAGATAAATTAGCTTTAGAAACTACAAGTAAAAAGCCACAAACTACCACCCTTAGTACTCGCAGAAATGTACCTCCATTTTTGCTAGCTTTCAAAATATTTAATAGAAACGTGCATAATTGTATGGTAGACTCACGAGCATCATCCAATATGATGCCATGGTCTGTATGTCAGAAGATTAATGCTGAAGTTGAACCATCCACTTTAAAAATCATACAACTTGATTGAACCAGTGTTAAGGTCTTAGGCGAATTAAGGAATGTGCTTATAAGATTATCATCTAACCACAAGGTTCATCAAGTTATTGATATTATTGTTGTGGATATTCCAGAAGTGTATGGTCTATTTTTAAGCAGGGACTAGTTGGAGAAACTACACGGCTATTTTGCGACAGATTGGTCTCACCTGTGGCTTCCAGAAAATGGCAAGCCCAACAAAATCAAGGTGAATCGTGAACGCTACCTTAAGTTCACAGTCACATATTTGAATGACCCTAACGAACCATTTACACCTTCTGCTGATTCACCCGAAATACAAGGGATGGATACCTTTTTTGGCAATTTCATGGCCGAGACTTCAGCTATCACCAATCCAGAACAACAGTTCGAGATTGTAGCATATGTGCAGCCAACAACTTCTACACAATGGTCTCATGCACCCGATAAAAATCAAATTTGGTCTCTTTATTTTGACGGGTCAAAGTCCAAGGAAGGAGCTGGTGCAGGTTGTGTTATTATCGATTCGGCAGGTAACAAAACCCTGATTGCATGTAGGTTAGAATTTGAATGTACTAATAACACAGCAGAATATGAGGCTTTACTGCAGGGCCTCAGAAAAGCTTTAGATATGAACATTCAAAATTTGGTTGTCTTTGGCAATTCCGAAATCGTGGTTACACAGGTAAGAGATTCTATCCATTGTCTGTCTCCACATCTTAAAAGCTACCAATCCGAGGTATGGAATTTAATGAATAAATTTTCTGCTTTCAATATAAATTCTATTCCTAGATTGAATAATTTTGAAGCAGATTTATTAGCTAACATAGCTTCCAAACTCTTTCCTGCAGAAGGCTTGTCCCCTGATGCATTCTCTTTCGAACTGTTGTTCAGGACATCCGTGCCCGACAACATCATGAATTGGAGAGTCTTCGACAATGATCAACAGATTATTAGCTTCCTGCATATGGAAGAAACTTTTCAAGGCGCAGTGATCGACGAATGTACTCACGACGACAATTTGCGCGATTTCACGGTAATATCAGATCCGAGAACTTCTGAATCTTCATCGGACATGGTAAATTCGATAACTAAGTCTGTAGTTAGATTAGAGAAATTTTACGATCTTCAAGATAAATTCAAAAAATTGGTCAATTGTAAAACCAATAGTTCTTCGTTATCTTATGAAAAAGTAAACTTAGGAACTAATGACAATTCACAGTGCATTAATTTAGGGGTGGGGTGTTCTCAACAAGAAAAAGATGCATTTATTAAATTGTTCAAAGAATTTAAAGATATTTTTGCGTGGACGTATGATGACCTTAAAACTTTCGACCCTAACATCATACAACACGTCATTCCTATGAAACCCCAAACCTTACCCTTTCAACAGAAATTAAGAAAAATGCACCCTAAACTCGAACCGACCGTCAAAAAAGAATTAAATAAAATCCTAAATGATAAGATAATTTTCCCAGTTAGGCACACTCAATGGGTTTCTAACCTTGTCCCTGTCCGGAAGAAAAGTGGGGAAATTCGACTATGCGTCGATTTCCGAAACCTTAATAGAGCGTATGATAAAGTGTTACACATTATTTTTGTCATCCCTATGATCGTTAATGATGTAAACCTATGTGTTGCCTTCAGAGGGGTCACAGTGGTCTGAGTTCCTAAAGAAAGAAGGGAGAAGAACTTCTCCTGAGAAAAGAAGTTGCATTTTCCTATGTAAAAACCTTATAAAAAAGGAAGTTCGCAGGTTGCTATATAGGCAGGGTGTGAGAATGACCCATTCTCGCAGGTTGCACTATAGCCAGGGTGCGAGGTGTTCGCAGGTTTCTCTATAGCTAGGGTGCGAGAATTCCAACACATGGGAAAAATGAGCGTTTTCTCGAATCTTCTAGAAGGAGAAGCTTCTATGGTGAGGTGTCATCCGAATGGTTTGGATCTTACTCACTTTCATGATTTAGTGGGATCATCCTAACCTCCTCACCTTATCTTCTTCAACTTATAAAAGGAGAGGAGTTCTCATGGAGAAAGTTAGCTTGAGCTTGGGTTAGCTTTGTTGGTTCATGAGCTTGTTCTTAATTGGATTGGAATCATCAACTTGGTTGGAGTGGCTTTGATATTTGCTTTGTCAATATAGATTGTGAATATCATCAGATCTATGCTCTCAGAATTCTTAGAGTGAAAGTGTGTGGGGAACGAAGGACAGTTGGAAGGGACCTTACAACATCAAGGCCATGGTTGTAATCTCTCTTTCACATTTAATATGATTCTTTCCTATAAATCTTGTTGTGTTTTATTGTATGATTCCTTGATCACATACATAGGTTTATATTGAGTTTATGCTATCGCTATCACTTTGGTTGGTTTGTGTTGTTTTGATATTGACTGCACAAGAGCATTGGAGCGAAGCGGGAGAAACAAAGAC
>ML785955.1:372604-397356 GCA_009831015.1 Picea engelmannii
TATATATATATATATATATATATATATATATATATATATATATATAGTTTAGTTTCTTAGTTAGAATTATTATTTTAGTTGCTTAGCTTAGAGAGTCTTTATTTAATTTCTTTCTAATAAAATTATAAAAATAAAAAAACAATAGTTTCGCTGTCTTAGGACAGTTTACAAATGATTTTTTGCAGGTTTTCATCAAAATATGTAATCTGTAAGTATTGTATATTTGTAATTAGATCAAACTCTGTTGATAATTGAACATTTAATTTTATAGAATTATTGCTATATAGCATAGATATTAAACTGTACATATTTATTTCAGATTTGTTTATTAGTTTGCTTTAATTTTTGTTTTTTTTAAGATTAGTTCCTTTAGTTAGTTTTCTTTCATTTTCCTAGGACATAGATCGTCTAATGGAGCCGCTAAACCCGTCAGGGTGGGTCATCCCAAACGGCTTGGGTTATTTAGACAACCTCGGACCGAATCCACTCTTCCAGTTGGCGAGCGTTCATCTTCGCCCGTCAACATGGTGGTAAAACTCCCTAAGTAAAACTCTCGGTGTGACGTAACTTTCTTATGTCACTTGATGACATGGAATGAGATGAGTATCTACCATGTGTCACTCAGATTCGTGATTTACATGTACTTGAAATGCCGATTTCAACTTGACACATGTCATTATCTGACTGTGCCACGTGTCCTTGCTGACGTATTCTGCTGATGTGGTCTTCCAAATGTCTTTGTTGATGTGGTCTACTGATGTGGTCTGCCACATGTCCTTGCTGACATGGTATGCCAGATGTCCTTACTAACGTGGTATGCTGACGTGGTATGCCACATGTCCTCTTGAATTAGATGATTGGGGCGTACTTTGGATGATCTGGCGGTTGAGAATGATCTAGGCTTCAGGAATTTCAAATCTCAAACTGAAAATTCTTGAAGTGAGACTTTTCCGGAGTGTAACCTCCTCACATATTTAGACCCAAAGTGAATGATGTTCATTTGATCGATATCTTAGATCAACAACTTGATTTGTATGCAATGTTTTTTTTCCTTGGTTTAAATCCAACGACCCTCCAACCTTGCTTATCCTATCCTTCCACTTAATTTGATCCAACGTCTAACGGGTATTCAGATAATCGAGAAGTCATCCTTTCTTCTTATCCTGTCCTTCCACTCAAAAGTGATCCAATGGCCAACGGGCATTTGGGTATTCGAATTATCAAACCTTTTTCCTCGCTTATCCTATCCTTCCACTTAAATTTATCCAACAGTTGTGAAGACACTAGAAGAATATCAATGATCAAGGATGATTGCGGAACCATAAATTGCAAGTGATTTAACTCATCACCTAAGCTCCGCAATTTGAAGTTGTGCGTTTGTTGGTGAGTCAACCACAATATTCGACCTTTGAAGTTATAAGATTTGACGGTCCTGACTAATTGTGGGATTGAAAATAACATGATGTTTAATACTCCTTTACATCTCTTCAATATATCCATGCCATTGATTTGGTGATTGCGCATCCGACGGTCACGACTTAATCCGACCTAATCTGATTGTTTTTTGGATCAACCAAAATCGTCGATCTTTGAGTGTATGAGATCTAACGATCTAGACTGATTGTGATATTGTAACCAACGAGTCATTTAATTCTTCTTTTTTTCTCCAAAATTGATCCCTTCCATTGATCTGGCAATTGCGCATCAACGGTCTTGATCTGATATGATCGTTGACTAATCCCCCAATGATTCTTCTAAGATTCAGCGTGTCGTCTCTTCTAAGATTTGATCTTCATTCACTAAACCTCCTGATATTTTATCTCAAGTTATCATCGCATAAAATAAATCTACTATTGACATCAATGACATTATGTCCAAAAATATCCCCCTTTGTCATTGATGGAAACTCACAAACTTCATGCACAATCTCCCCCTGTGATGTTGAGTATCTCCTCTAAAGGTACTCTCCCCCTTTGACATCAATGGAAAAGGGTTTCTTCTCCTATGATATGTATGTCTAAATACTTTTGATCAGAGTCTTGACCATTGGTAACTCCTCCTGCAATCACACTTTTCCTGTCATAACTGAATGACTCCTTCTGACATTGATTGTTGTCTCCCCCTAAATAGCTTCCAACCGATGCATTAGTTTCTTGAGAGATTTAGGTTGGAAGAAGGATTACTCCCAATGTTTTCCTAAAATATTCAAATACATCTCTGCTTAAGGGTTTTGTGAAAATATCTCCCACTTGTTCTTGTGTTGGAACATATTCCAATTTAATTTTCTTATTTTTAGCCTGATCTCTTAGATAGTGGTATTTTATTGGAATGTTTTTTTTATTTTGAGTGTTGAACATGATTCTTGGAGAGACTTACTGCTCTTGTACTATCACAATGGATAGCAGTGGGTTCTTCAAATACTATTTTGATGTCTTGTAATGTTTGTTTCATTCATTCCACTTGTGTGCAAAATTCTGTTGCTACAATATACTCAGCTTCAGTGCTAGACAATGAAATTGAGGATTGTTTCTTTATTACCCAAGCTACCAATGATTCTCCAAAAAAGAATGCTCCTCCACTTGTACTTTTTCTGTCATCTACACTACCTACCCAATCAACATCTGAATAGGATTTTAAAGTGAATTAATCCTTTCTAGGGTACTACAAACCAAGATCTATAGTTCATTTCAAATACCTAAATATTCTTTGTATATCTTGAACATGTCTCTTCTTTGGTGTTTCTTGGAATCTAGCCACCATCCCAACAACTTGCTTGACATCAGGTCTGGAAGATGTTACATAGAGTAAACTCCCAATCATTGATTTGTAGTGTTTTGGACCTACAACTTTGGACTCATCTTCCTTTCTTAGTTTGCATTCAAATGTCATAGGTTTACTAACAGGTTTGCATTCCTCTAACTAGAATATCGTAAGCATATCTTTAACATACTTAGACTGATGGGTAAATACTCCTCTTTTGGACTGTATTATTTGTAATCCAAGAAAGAAATCCAGTTCACGAAGAAAAGACATTTCAAATTCTTGTTGCATCATCCTAGAAAAGTCAATACTCATTTTTTCATCATCTCTGCCAAATATAATATCATCAACATATACTTCCACAATCATCATTTTATTACCATCAATTTTACAATAAATATTGTTGTATGTTGATCCCCTTTTGAGGCCTTGTTTTTGTAAGTAAGAATCTAGCCTTTCATACCAAGCTCTAGGTGCTTGTTTTAGCCCATAGAGTGCTTTCTTTAGTTTACATGCATAGTCTTCTTTGTTATTTAATTGAAACCCTTCTAGTTTCTCAATATAGAATTATTCTTCTAAGTTTCCATTGAGAAATGTTGAATTGACATCCATTTGGTATACTTTAAATTTTCTGTAGATGGAGAAGGCTAGGAACATCCTAATTGCCTCTAATCTGGCCATAGGTGCAAAGCTTTCTTCATAGTCTACTCCTTCAACTTGAGCATATCCTTTACATACCAATATGGCTTTGTTCCTTATTACTTTCCCATTCTCATTCATTTTGTTTTTATACACCCATTTAGTTCCAATGACATTTCTTTTTTGGTCTTGGAAGTAGTTCCCACGTTTGATTTTTTTCAATCTGGTCCAATTTTTCATTCATATCATTGACCCAATTCTTATCTTTACATGCCTCTTTGATTGAGCTAGGATAAATATGTGAAAATTTTGTTATTTCTGTTTGATACAACAATTGTCTTCTTGTGTGCACTCCATCACTCTTATTTCCAATAATCAGTTCTTCAGGATGATTCTTTTGAGTCATTCTAGAGGGTCTCTTTGTGTCTCTTCTTGGGGATTCTTCTCTTATCTCTTCTTCTTGAATATCCTCTTCATCTTGACTGGTATCCATATCATCCTCTTTTGTTTCTTCTTTATCCTCTTCTACTTCTTTTGCTTATGTACCAACTGACTCATCACCATATTCATCTTCATTGTCAAGTATAGTCTCTTGATTTTTTATCCTTATTGTTTTAAGATCATCCACCTTGACATCTGCACTCTCAACAATATTATGTAATATAATATTGTAGCATTTGTATGCCTTTTTGGTAGAGACATATCCAAGAAATATACCTTCATCATATCTAGCATCAAATTTTCCGAGATTCTCATCAAGCCTTTTGATGTAGCACTTAATTCTAAAGACCTTGAAGTATGTTACTGATGGAGCTCTTCCAAACCATAGTTCATAAGGGGTATTATTACTATTTATCCCGAGCTGACCTCTGTTCAATATGTATACTGTTGTTCTTACAAATTCCCTCCAATACCCATCAGACATTTTTTCTTCATTGAGCATAGTCCTTGTAGCCTCCTGAACTGTTCTATTCTTTCTCTCAACAAGACTTTTTTGATGAGGTGTTTTGGCAGTAGCGAATTGTCTTTTTATTCCACGGGTTTCATAGAAGAGATCAAAAACATTTGAGGTGAACTCACCACCATTGTTTGATCTAAGACATTTGATTTTTGTCTCCTTTTCATTTTCAAAAAGGGTTTTAAAGGCTTTGAATTTGTTAAGTGCTTCTGATTTTTCTTTGAGAAAACATATTCAACCCATTCTAGTAAAATCATCAATGAACAACATAAAGCAAGACTCTCCTTGCAAACTCTTGGTCCTTGTAGGTCCACATAGGTCAGTTTGAACAAGATCTAAAGGTTTTGAGGTTGTGTATTCTTTTGCTTTGAATCTTATTCTCATTTTCTTCCCTAGTTGACAGTGTCTACACATAGTATTTGAGGGCTTTATGATTTTTGGCAAGTTTCTTACTACACCAAGATTGTTGAATTTTACTAGATTGTCAAAGTTAATGTGCCCCAACCTTATATGCCATAGCCAACTTTCATCTACTAGATTTATATGACATTCCTCATTCAATTTTGCATCTAGTATATATACATTTTCGGGAGTTCTAGGAGCAGTACCAACTAATTTTCCTGTTTCTTCTCTCCTAATATCACATTTCTAGGAATCAAAGATGCATAAGTGCCCCTGATCACAGGTTTGGCTGACACTTAATAGAATAGATTTCAGTTTTTAAACAAGCAACACATTTTTGGCTTTGTCCTTTCCCAAACTCATAGTGCCTTTCCCAAGTATGTTACCTGAAGCATTGTCACCAAATGCAACTTTACCCTTTTTCTTATTTAAGTATAGAAACTTGTCCTTGTTACCTATCATATGTTTTGAGCACCCACTGTCAACATACCAAAGGTCTTCTTTATCTTGGGATTTTAAGGCAATAAGACAATCCCTTTTTGATTTTTTTTCTCTCCAAAGTTTCTTTTGCTCTCTAATGAACTTTGGTTGTTCTAAAGCTTCCATTAATCTACAATTAATGGACTTATGTCCATATTTATGACATCTGAATAATTCTAGGTCCCCTTATTGGAGAGGTGAAAAGGAGTTATAGTTTATTCTTTTAACTCGATTTACTTCTTGTTTATATTTAAGGTTATAGTTCTTAACCTTTAGATATTTTCTTCTATATGCTCTACAATTCATAGATTTGTGTCCAAAATTAGAGCATGCAAAGCAATAACCAAAGAAAATGCGAGGGTACCTATTTTGATAAACCTTCTTTGGTATTGTCTTGTTTTCCTTCTTGATGGGTGGAAGTACTCCTCTGGAGTTCTGGTCATTATTTTTTTTCTCTTTGTTTTTCTTCTTGAATGTACTGAGGAAAGCATCTGCATAATATTTTGAGTTGACATGGATTTTTTCTTGAGAATAACCTATTCCATTTTTATTACCTGAATTCCTTTGTGTGGTAATAATATTATCCAACATTTTAGAGATATTCTCATATCTTGTTTGACTGAGTTCTGTATCCAGTTCTTTTCTTAGGTGAACTATTTCTACCTCCATTCTTTCTGAGGTTATTTGTTTTTCTTTAAGAGAATTTTCTAGACTTTCTTCGATCCTATTTGCTTCTAGGATTTTTTTTTCAGGTTTCTCATGATGTTTTCCATCTCCTCTTATTTATGTTCATGTTTTTCCTTTTGTTCAACTAATTTTTTTTTCATCTGTGTATATCTGGTTTTGTATTTTCTTAATTCATCCAAGGCACTGAGAATTTCTTCTTCCATATTAACTTATTCTTCATCTTCTGAATCTTTCTCATGTTTAATGTCTTCTATATCATTAGACTCTTCAATACCTAGAAAAAGGACTTCATCATCATCATTGTCACTAGACTCTGATGAACTGTTGTTTTCTTCTTTTGAGTAAAAGTTATTTTTCCCTTTGTAAAACATTTTCTTGTAGTTGGGTTTTTCCTTTTTTTGTACTGTTTGATTTTTTTTTCTTCATCTTCAGGGTCGTCCTTGGGATAGGGACACTTGGCTACAAAATGGACAACATTTCCATAGTTAAAACATTTGAAAGGAAGATTGCCTTTGTATTTCCTTGATCCTTTATGAAGTTTTTTAATGAAATTTGCTTCTTCCACATCAGATTCTTCATCATGGCTGGATTGAAGTTTCTGCTTCTGATTCTTTTTTTTATTGAGTAACTTGAAGGTTGCCTCTCCTTGTGAGTGATTCTCATGACCTGATGTTAACTCATAGGTTGTGAGGATTCCATATAATTCATCCATGGTGAGTTCATCTAGATTTTCTCGATCTTCAAGAGTAGACACTTTAGGATTGTATAAAATAAGTAGCGTTCTTAGAAGTTTTTCAACTAGCTCATTGTTTGATACTTCTACTCCTAATCCTCTGATTGAATTAATAATATTATCAACTCTTTCGAAGTACTTAGAGATATTTTCTTCATATTTCATTTTTAGGCCCTCATATTGTACTTTGAGAGTCTGGAGTTTGGCCCTCTTAACCTTGGTATCTCCTGCTTATATAGTTTCCAATTTATCACATAGTTGTTTTGCATTATTACAGTTTAGTACCTTAGCAAGGATTTTCTTACTCAATCCAAATTGTAATGTGTTTAAGGCTTTTGCATGTTCCCAAAACGTTTTCCTGTCTTCTGCTTCTATGTGCATGGATTTTGGAACATCATATTCATTTTCAACTAATGTCCATACTTCCAATCCAATGGACATTAGATAAATTTTCATTCTAACACTCCAGAAGACATAGTCTTCACCATTAAATAGGGGGATTTTTTATGGCGTCTTCAGTTGTTGATCCATTCTGATGTATATTCCTCTTCAAGTGATTTAAACATTTTGTGAAGAGACCTGCTATGATACCAATTAAAGGATCATATCTTATCACTGAGAGGGGGGGGGGGTGAATCAGTGACACACTAATTTTATCAATTTTATTTTATTTATGCAAACACAATTTTGACACAATATTTTATTGTGGAACCCAATTGGGAAAAACCACAAATGCTTTTCTATTAACTGCAAAATTTGTTTTATATGTTACATAGAAGGAAGTTATTCTTCCTTTTCAATCAACACTGACTGATCAGGATGCACCCACACCCTTGTTCACCAGCACCAACTGGTAGGAAGCTACGACCCCCTGTTTAGTCAGCTACAACTGACAAGGAAGCACCAACTCCCTCCGCAGGTGCCAACCTGCACTTGCACCACCCAACCGCCCTTATTTTTTGAATCTGGAAAAACTTATGTATCAAGTCTTTACTACATCTCTTTCTTCTTCTGTGATTTAATATTGTTGGACACACCTACCACACCTAGAGGGGGGGTGAATGAGTGTGGGTTTTTTTTTTCAAAACTTCCCTTTTTCACTAAAACTCATCAATTAGCATTCAACATTTATTCATTACCCATTGCTGTCATTTTATAACCAGTTAGATGTGAGCACATATCAGCAATATATCATCAACAAGTCATCATCACAATGAACACAAAGAACACGAGATGTATGCACAATTTTCTTTTTATTACAGACTACAATCCTTGGGGTTTATCAGCAACAACTGAATAGAGTACAACTCTACAAGATTGCCAACTCTATATGAAAGACTTAGCTTACATTCTCAGCACCAACTGAGATGAGGCAAAAATCATTAACACATATCAATCTGTCAACAGGTACGCGACCTGTTAGTAGTGAAGCCCGTGTGTGCACGTGACCTGTCTCACTACAACCCGCTTGTGAACGTGGCCAGTGTATAATGTAACAAGTGTATGCTTCTGAGCAACTAGGGTTTTTCTTTGCTTCACATGCTCAGATCCTTTGCAACCTACAATTGCTTTCTCTTCTATTTTCCACTGTCCAAACTAACCCACAACCAACCACAACACATCCAAGCTCCTCAATAGCTTGCTCATGCTCCATAGTAAATCATTATGAATGCTATCACAATCATGTATAAATAACTAGTATACCATAGCAATCATGTCACTACTGAATCGTAAGAGTGTTGCTCACTCCATCAACCAAATCAACCAAATTGAGCCACATCATAGAAGCCATACCAAGAATGCCCTAAGAATTCACAACATATCAAACAATAGCATCTATCAAGACAATAATGTAACCATACCAGTGTCTTAGTGATAGATCTGAGGCCATAGAATGCATATCTGGAACCTGCCTCATCATCCAAGAGCTTGGCACCAGCTCAAACAAAAATATCCATGAGGCTATTCAGTCCACGCTCCCTGTAGACAGTAATACCACATGTACACTCACCCTATACACAGCCAGTCCACGTGTACATGCACCCTATACACAGACAACCCGCATGGGCATCAGAAAATAGGGTTTTCTGTGAATTTGAGACTTTTCCCGTCAATATCTCTGACATTGCCGAAACTTTGATGCGTCCATGAGATCCTCTTCTCACTCTCTTCTTCAGAATAGATATTCAATCATGCTCAAGAGATCCACACTAATAGGATTCTCTCACAAGAAGTTCTCCATCAATACTCCACAAGATATTCACAAGAAGCTCTCCATTGATCCACAAAGGATTCTCATCAAATTGTGCATTTTACAAGAGATCCTATCTTCTTATTTATACTTTCATCTTCTAGGTCACTTAACCCATTTTTAGGTTACTTAACCCATTTCAAGGTCACTTAACCTATTTTCCTTATTTTAGGGTTAACCACTTTCCATGAATAGAAAGTTATCCAATACTTTATCATTTAAATATTCCTTCTTGATTTTGTCACTTTACTTTATCATTTAAATAATCCATATTGATTTTGTCACTTTAATTTATCATTTAAATAATGATTTCTTCTTTTCAAGAAATTTTACTTCTTTGACCTTTTGGGGCTTCAAGCCATCATATGGGGGTCCTCCAACTTCATAAGGCCATAACTCTCAAACCGTGAGGATTTATGTGACATTCCACATACCAACGAAAATGGCATGATAAGCACTATACATCTAAGATAGTTTCACCAACAGCTTCATTGATCTTCATCATTATTCCACATACAAGCATGGGTCCTCCTCTCAATGATCCATCTTTATCAATTTGTTTCCACTTGGACATATATCATTCTCGTCAAGGGAATCATATCAACCAATTACTTGAAATCAATCAATGACATCAATCAAACCAAACCATTTACATCAATGACATATGATCCAACATTCTCCCAAATAATCAAACCATTGGCATCAATGACAACATGATCCAACACATATCCTATCACTGAGAGAGGGGGGGTGGTGAATCAGTGACACAATAATTTTATCAATTTTATTTTATTTATGCAAACATAATTTTGACACAATATTTTATCATGGAACCCAATTGGGAAAAACCACAAATGATTTTCTATTAACTGCAAAATTTGTTTTATATGTTACATAGAAGGAATTTATTTTTCCTTTTCAATCAACACCAACTGATCAGGATGCACCCACACCCTTTTTCACTAGAACCAACTGGTAGGAAGCTATGACCCCCTGTTTAGTCAGCTACAACTGACAAGGAAGAACCAACTCCCTCCACAGGCACCAAACCACCCTTGCACCACCCAATCGCCCTTATTTTCTGAATCTAGAAAAACTTATGTATCAAGTCTTTATTGCATCTATTTATTCTTCTCTGATTTAATATATCTTCTGATTTTCACTGCAGAGACACTTTCTTATCACCACTTGACGTAGATTCCACCTCTGCCTCGACAGAGTCTCTGTGCGACCTCCCAGTCTTAAGGATCGTTCATTCACTTCATGAGCGGAAGCGACTCTTTCGATTCCTTGCTGGAATCTCCTTCTAATCGATCCACAAGTCCTTCAGAAACTCCCTTGTGCGAACGACACTAGGCATGATCTCCTTTCTCCCCAAGCAACCACAACACTATGACCAAGGGCCAAACCCAAAGTCACTTGTCACAACTCACGATCTCACGAGTTCGTGAGTCGAAACTCCCAACTCTTCCTTCCCAATATAGCGATACCCAAAATGCCAATACGGGTATGGCTCCTTCCCTTGTCAGCTCCCTCCACGCATGACCACCGACTAGACTTAACACTAGCACCTCTTGCTATTCACCACTTCACGAGTTCATGGGTTGAACTCTCATTCCCTCCTGTTGCGATCTCTAGAGACACATTAAGTCAATGTCGATTTGACTCCTCCCTTGATGCTTTTCACTATTCGCAACCTTGCAGGTTGAAGTGTCGAGCCTTCATGCTCTTATCTCACGAATCCTTGAGATGTGAGAAATCAACGGAGTGTTGAATCCTTTCTCCAGGCGACGTGTGTCCACTTGTCTATCACCCGAGCCCACCTTTTGGTTCTGTCACGTGTCTCTCATGCTCGGCTCTCGGCACTTCGCGACTTCCGCAGTCGAGATGAGGTCCTCTTAACCCTCGAACCCCCGAATGCATGATAGGCGATGGGGTTCCTGATCCAACGGTCCTCCCATTCTCTGTATCCAATGGTTGTCCTTGCTCCTCGCAATTTCTCAACTTCGCGACTTGGAGCACCCAACCCCTGGGCTCTCACCTTGCGAACTTTTGAGTTCACGAGATCTGAATCCTGGACCCCTTCAGAAATTCATTGATCCTTTGATCGCTACCACCTTTCCTCCTCAGATGGACGGTCCTGATCTCCTCATGACTTCGCTACTCGCAAAGTCTAGGCGCTCACCTCTGTGAGTCCCACTACCCGCATCTCCGAAACAGATGATTCTACGACTCACGTCCTCTCACAGACGGACGGCTTAGATCTAATTTTCCATTTCATGATTTATAATGTCGAGGGCCTGGATTCTCATCCTCCGAACTCCCAAACTCCCAAATGACGAAATCACGATATCCACCCCTTCGGGACTTTTTCTTTTGCTGCTCTATGTGTGAGGGTTTAAACCTCATGCAACTCTTGACAGATCCAATGGCTGTCGGGTTCTTCACTCAAGATCTGATGGTTCATATCATTTCCCCTATGCACTCCTCTTACACTGCCTCTTGGACATGGAAACCTTCAATGGTCTAGATCTCTTCAGCTGAATCTGACAGTAGTTATTACTCCTCCTGAGCTTTTGCGTTTTTCTTCCTAGACTTGGAAGAATTTTCAAAGGTTCAAAGGCTTCGACCTTTGTCTTCTTTCCCTGTGAGATCTGATACCAAAAGCTCAGAAGAGACAACACTTTGGGTGCGAAGACTTTGCAGAAATGCATAAGTCGCAGAATCCTTCAAGGATTCGGGAGAAAAGCTTTGGAGGGATAGCATTTTTATATGCGTAGGCGAGGACTCAAGTCAAAGAGCTCGCAGGGAAAGAAGAAAAAGGGCGAAGCCTTTCAACCTTTGAAAATTCTTCCACGTCCAGGAAGAAAAACGCAAAAGATTAGGAGGAGAAACAACTGCCATCGGATTCAGACGAAGAGATCTGGACCGTTGAAGGTTTCCACATCTAGGAGGCAGTGCAGGAGGAGCACAAAGGGGACATGATATGAACCATCATCTCTTGAGCAAAGAACCCGACAGTCATTGGATCTGTCAAGAGTTGAACAAGGTTTAAACCCTCACTCATAGAGAAGCAGAAGAAAAAGTCTCGAAGGGGTGGATATTGGGATTTCAGCATTCGGGAGTTTGGGAGTTTGGAGGACGTGAGTCCGGGCTGTCGACATTAGAAATCGTGAAAGGGCGAATTAGATCTGAGCCATCCATTTGCGGGAGGATGTGTGTCGTGGAATCATCTGTTTTGGAGATATGGGCACCAGAACTCACAGAGGTGAGCACCTAAACTTTCTGAGTAGAGAATTCATGAGGAGATCAGGACCATCCATCTGAGAAGGATAGGTGGGCAGCGATCGAAGGATTGATGAAGTGCCAAAGGGGTCGAGGATTTGGATCTCATGAACTCAAAAGTTTGCAAGGTGAGAGCCCAGGGGTTGGGTGCGCCAAGTCGTGAAGTTGCAAAATCATGAGGAGAGAGGACAACCATTGGATCCAGAGAATGGGACGACCGTTGGATCAGGAACCCCATCGCCTATCATGCATTCAGGGGTTCAGAGGTTGAGAGGACCTCGTCTCAACTGTAGAAGTCATGAAGTGTCAAGAACCGGGCATGAGAGACATGTGACAAAACCACAAGGTGAGCTCGGGTGATAGACAGGTGGACATGCGTCGCTTGGAGAAAGGAGTCAACACTCCGTTGATTTCTTGCATCTTCAGGATTCATGAGATAAGAGAATGAAGGCTCAACGGCTCAACCTGCGAGGTTGCGAATAGATAAAATCGTCAAGAGAGGAGTGAAACCGATGTTGACTTATCACATCTCAAGAGATCGCAAAAGGAGGGCACGAGAGTTCAACCCATGAACTCGCGAAGTGGCGAATAGTGAGATGTGCTAGTATTAAGTCTAGCTGGTGGTCACGCGCTGAGGGAACTAACAAGGGAAGGAGCCATACCCATATCGACATTTAGAGTATCGCAATATTGGGAAGGAAGAGTCAGGAGTTTCAACTCATGAACTCGTGAGATCGCGAGTTGCGACAAGTGACTTTGGGTTTGGCCCTTGGTCATAGTGTTGTGGTTGCTTGGGGAGAAAGGAGCTTGCGCCTAGTGTCGTTTGCACAGGGGAGTTTTTGAAGGACCTGTGGATCAATTGGAAGGAGATTCCAGCAAGGAATCAAAATTCGCTTCGGCTCATGAAGTGAGTGAACGATCCTTAAGACCGGGAGGTCACACAGAGACTCTATCGAGGCAGAGGTGGCATCTACGTCAAGTAATAAATCCTTCCTATTACTCAGAGTTCTAAGGTAATAAATCCTTCTTCCTTTCTCCTGCATATGGAGAATCTGGTGCCCTCCTGGCACTCTGTCTACTCAAGCAACCTATTGCTGAGTTCTTAATAGTGTTTAGAAACCCTACGAAGATCCTTCAATGGATTCTTCTTCAATATTTGAACTCAAAGAGTTCTCTCCCTATGCCTATCTGCACACTTACTCAATGCCCTCCTGGCAAAGTTTTACACAATTCCTCAGAGCTTCTATCCTCTTCTAAACTCACAACAGATTTCTTCCCCAGTGCACTCCTTGCACCTACTCAATGCCCACCTGGCAGATCTTTACAGAACTCAATAGATGTTATGTCTGCAACTGTGTCTCGCCTACACAACCTTTCTTTCTGAGGTATTCAACAACCTCACAGGTCTTCCCTGAATCGATGATTTCATCTTCTGTGCCCGCTTGGCATGTCTTTGTCTGAATCCGTAGAGTTCAGAAGTGCATCTATGCACTGGTATTCAGAGACCATAGTACTTTGTCATGCCCTCCTGGCATGAAACCACAAAGAACCTCTCAAGCCTGAAAATCAAACAACTCCCTATAAATGCAAACCTACAACATACATTCATAGCATAAATAGAACACACACAGACATTCACAGAACATAGGAAATATGCAGGAAAAACTGCTATTTGTATTAAATGGAAAATGCTTGTTTTTACAAGGTGTTCCTAAGCACGGCCTATAGCAAGGTCTCGGCTCCTTCTCTTGCACACTCACTCTCTCTTGTGCATACTCCCACTATTTTTTTTTTGTTTTTAAAATCAGATCCAAATTGATCTTTTACATGAGGGGGCTCTTCGAGCTCTTCCCTCCAATCTCACCTACCCTCTTCAATTACATTGAGTGGGCTATCTAGTCCACCATATGGATCTAGATCTCAGCCTTCAAAGCATTAAAGGCCTACCTACTTCTACACTTGTGCAAAGCATGGCCTCATGGATCAACAACCTAAATCATTTAATTACATTCAATTTCAAAATTGAAAATGAGGGCTACGCCTCTCTTCAGCCTTGAATGCATACATTGATGTGGCTGGATGGCTAGCTGGCTGATGTGGAGAGATGCTCCTACATCACCACTCTTTCTCGTTTATATATTTTTCAAAATGGCATGAGTGTTATACACTGTTTCTCTTTATTTGGACCATCACTACTCGTCGTTGAACTTAACCATAATCATCATTTTAACATTTTTATCATGAAGGATTTTTCATAAATTGATCATAGTTGTGGATCAATTTTGTCCTTTTAACTCGATCCCGAATCTATGCATTTATTTGAAAAACCGAGTTCTACATAGGCACTTCCTTCAAACCATTACATGTGACTGAGTGATACAAAACCACAGGCTTATCAATTTAGCGACGTATTATATCCTGCCTTTTTAATCTCTTATTCCATATGACCAATGGCAGTGACCAAACGTTAGGCCAAATGAGTGCTTGAGTGCTTATCAAATCGACGGTCACGATTTAATCCCCTAATGAGATGGATGACTGTCGGGACTTTGGGACTTCGTCATTCGGGATTTCAGGATTTCAATTTTTCAAATTTTCAAATAAGATTTCGTCGAACATATCAGATGGTTCATTTTTATTTTACATAACCAGATCAATGGTCATGTTTGATCCTTACACTTATCCTTTCATTTATTAATCCGATGGATGGGACTTAATCAATCATTGAGATGGATGGCTACCATTTACTTCGGGACTTTGCCTATTTCAACTTATGCTATCCTTCCACTATATTATGATCAATAGTTGAGAATACACCTGAAGTGATATTCATATCGGATGACCCACGTCGACTTCAGGACTCCGACATTCAAGACTTTGGGCAAGTGTTGGTGGTAAAACTCTCGAAGTAAAACTGTAGGAGTGGCATAACTTGATGACACTTGATGACATGGCATGAGCAGAGTATCTGCCACATGTCACTCAGATTCATGATTTACATGTACCTGAAATGCCGATTTCAACTTGACACTTGTCATTATCTGACTGTGCCATGTGTCCTTGCTGATGTATTTTGATGATGTGGTCTTCCACATATCTTTGCTGACGTGGTATTCCACATGTCCTTGCTGATGTGGTCTACCACATTCCTTACTAACATGTTATGCTAACATGGTATGCCACATGTCCTCTTCAATCAGACGGTTGAGACTTACTTCAGATGATCCGGCGGTCAAGAATTTATTTTGGCTCTCTGGCTCTCCGAGCTTCGGTAATTTCAAATCTCAAACTGAAAATTGTTGAAGTGATATTTCCAGAGCATAACCTCCTCACATATTTAGACCTGAAGTGAATTATGTTCATTTGATCGATATCTTATATCAATGACTTGATTTGTATGCGATACTTCTTTGCCTTGGTTTAAATCCAACGACCCTCCAACTTTTCTTATCTTATCCTTCCACTTAATTTGATCTGACGGTTGATGGGTATTCGGATAATCAAGAACTCATCCTTTCTGCTTATCCTGTCCTTCCACTCAAAAGTGATCCAATGACCAATGGGCATTCACGTATTTGAATTCTCAAACCTCTTTCCCCGCTTATCCTATCCTTCCACCTAAAGAGATCCAACAGTCGTGAAGACACTAGAAGCATATAAATGATCAGGGATGATTGCAGAACCATAACTTGCGAGTGATTTAACTCGTCACCCGAGCTCCATAATTTGAAGTTGTGATTTTTTTAGTGAGTCAACCAAAATCATCGATATTTGAAGCTATAATATCTGATGGTCCTGACTAATTGGAGGATTGGAAATAGCACGATGTTTAATACTCCTTTCGATCTCCATAATCTATCCCTACCGTTGATTTGACAATTTCCTATCCGATGGTCATGACTTAATCTGACCTAATCTGATCGTTTGTTGGATCAACCACAATCATCGATCTTTGAGTGTATAAGATCTGACGATCTAGACCGATTTCGGGATTGTAACCAACGAGTCATTTAATTATTATTTTGTTCTCCACAATCCATCTCTACCGTTGATCTGGCAATTGTGCATCAATGATCTTCATTTGATCTGATCGTTGACTAATCCCCCAATGATTCTTCTAAGAATCATCACACTGTCTCTTCTGAGCTTTGATCTTCATTCGCTAACCCTCCTGAGATTTTATGTCAAATTATAATCACATCAAAGACATCGACTGTTGACATCAATGACAATACATCAATGACACTATGTCCAACAAGATGTCGAACTTCTCCCCAACACCTTAGCTAAAGAGGAACATTTTTTGTATTTGATGAAATTGGACAAGACTCGCTATGATGTTGCCTTGGTCATTGAAACTAAGAAGAAGTGTGTCAAATCTCAATATGACAAGCATGTCAAACCACGTGTTTTTTCTGAGGGTGATTTGGTTCTTTTTTACGAGCATGACCGTGAATTATTAAGGGCTGGTAAATTCAAGCCCATGTGGTGTGGCCCTTATATTGTGAAATGAGTGTTGGAGAAAGGGGCTTATTGTTGAAATATAACAAGGGATGTCCTCATTCATGTTTTTGTTCTTTTTCATGGGGAGGACATAAAGTCATAATTCCTAGACATGTTTTATTTGTAAAGTGACTTTTTAAATAAAGTGCTTTTATAAAGTGAATGTACTTTATAAATTAAAGTGGTTTTAAGTTGTGGGACCCAAAAAGTATTTAATGAGCATTTATTACTTATATTGTAATTAATGAGGAGCATTAAATATGAGCCCTCAGATTAGACTTATGATAGCCATTAGATTGAGTTGGTTATGTAAGTTAGGGTTTCTTGGGAAAAGAGAAGAGTACATATACATGCTTAGGGATGTGAGAAGAACACACCGGGGAAGACGAGAGGAGTTGAGTTAGTGAGATTTCTTGAGAGAGGAAAGTGAGCATCAAGAAAGGCATGATTCCCAAGAGAGATAGGGCGCAAATATCAAGGATGAATTTTCTTTTTTGATTTGCTACAGTGATATTTGCTGGGACAGGTCGTACAACATTCTTGAGGCACGAAAACTAAGGAAATCTTGGGCACGATTTTCGAGGTAGCCCTTGAATAATTTTTTGAAGGAGGATGGATATACAAAATGAAAGGTACAACTTCCTGTTGTGGAATGAATTTCAAGGTGCCAACTTTTAGCAAATTTGTACAACTATACAGACTATGGCACGGTTTTCAAGACAGATTTGTGGGGAACGAATTTTGTGCTGTAAGAGGTATTTCTCTTGGCTGAAAAGTGTTATTGATGTTGTTCTAAACTTTCCTAAAGAAAAATAATAATATCTCTCTCTCTCATTAGGTTTCCCCACATTGGGGTTTTCCCTGGCATTTGCCTAAATTTCTGTGAGTTATGGGTTGCTTTCCATTGTGTATTTCCACTGCATATTTTGCTTAACAATGTGTATTTCTGCTTATGGAAATTTCGGAATGTGGGTATGCATTTATGAAATTTATGAAGACAGTTATCTCTAGGTTGCTAAGTGTTTGACAAAATGTGTGAATGAAATATTTCTGATTTTTTCATTAAAAATATACATGGTATCAAAGCTTGCGCTCTGAGTGACAGTAGGCAGTGTGATATTTGGGTAAAAGGGTGTGATTGTTTTCCTTGAGTTGTGACAGGGAATATGGATGCAAGCATTAAATATGAGGATCATTTGGATGACATTTCCAACTACTTGCAGTGGAAGGTTCGTTTGTTAGCCGTTCTTAAGGAGAACAAGATCTATAACTATGCCAACTTTGTTGTAGCAGCTCCCGCAACAAATCCTATTGCTTTAGACTTGCATGAGGTCAAGGAAGCCATGGATCGGAGGATTATTATGGAGGGGGTGAAGGATCACCTTATCCCATACTTGGCTGAGAAAAAGACTTCCAAGGAGATGTGGGATCCACTTAAGAACTTGTTCGAGGTGAAGAACGAGAACCATAATATGGCCTTGAAGGCTAAGCTGCATGATACCAATATGGGTAAGGAGGAGAGTGTCTCTTCTTATCTTACCCAGGTGGCTCAAGTTAAAGATGATATGGAAGTTGTTGGAGAGGTCATTTCAGATTCTAATTTGGTGAGGATAGCCTTAAATGGCTTCACCAAAGATTGGGAAGTCTTCATGAAGTGCATGGTGGGTCGTGAGAATATACTAGAATGGAGTAGACTGTGGGATGATTTCACTAAGGAGGAGATCCAAGAAATAACTTAGAGCATTGGTCAAAAGATAGACAGAGCTGATGAGAATGTTGCTCTTGTGGCAAAGAGCAAGAAGAAAGGAAGTTCTGGAGGAGACTTGAGTAAAGTCATATGCTTTTGTTGTAACTAGTTGGGGCACCTTGCCTCTCATTGTCCTAAGAGAAATAAGAAGAAGGAGTAAGAGGGGCTTGAGATAGCTACTACAACAGCCATAGAGGACTTTGCTTCAAAGTTTGATAGTGAATTTTCTTTGGTTACCCTAGTTTCCAGTGTCGGCAGCGGAGGATTCAGAGGTGATGTCAGATGGATTGTGGATAGCAGAGCCTCTAACCACATGATGAGAATCTGGTGAGTATTCCCAGACTTCACAGAGATTGGTCCTGGCCGACAGGTGGTAAATGAAGGTGGTATGGCGAGAGCTATATGTGGAGTTGGGAATGTCATATTCCAAGTCGAGTTTGGGGGACTCTTGGAGATTTATGGAGTTCTCTTTGTTCCAGGGTTGAGTGTTAACTTTATCTCAGTCTCAACCTTGGAGGATGTAGGATATTGCATATTGTTCAAGAGGGAGCATGTATTTATCTACAGAGAGGGAGTGGACCCAGTAGAGCTGCAGTTGGTCGATAACCGGGTGGATAGGTTGTATATGTTGAGAGGACAACCTTTGATGTGTGATTCAACATCGGATGAGGAGTGTGAGGAGGCTTATAAGACTACAGTGGCACTAAGGTATCATTCTTTCATTCCGAGATAAGAGAGGGAGTCACTTTTGAGCACTGGTAGAAGGCTCAACCAGGTTGATCAAATCATTGCTCAAGATGAAGTGAGCTCAAGGTTCTGGGAGGTTTCTAGGAGAATATCTTCTAGTTCGAGTTATGTGCAGGTGTTGCGGATGGCTCTAGGTTCAGAGGGAGCTCCTACAGAGCACAGTGTGATGGGACCAAATGATGGAGATGGAAGCGAGTACATCCCTCGTTAAGAGGGAGTGTTGAAATATAACAAGGGATGTCCTCATTCATGTTTTTGTGTTTTTTCATGGGGAGGACATAAAGTCATAATTCCTAGACATGTTTTATTTGTAAAGTGACTTTTTAAATAAAGTGATTTTAAGTTGTGGGACCCAAAAAGTATTTAATGAGCATTTATTACTTATTTTGTAATTAATGAGGATCACTAAATATGAGCCCTCAGATTAGACTTATGATAGAAATTAGATTGAGTTGGTTATGTAAGTTAGGGTTTCTTGGGAAAAGAGAAGAGTACATATACATGTTTAAGGATGTGAGAAGAACACATCGGAGAAGATGAGAGGAGTTGAATTAGAGAGATTGCTTGAGAGAGGAAAGTGAGCATCAAGAAGGGCATGATTCCCAAGAGAGCTAGGGTACAAATCCCAAGGAGGCATTTTCTATTTTGATTTGTTGTACTGATATTTTCTAGGACAGGTCGTACTGTACAGATCCATACAGGCTGTACAACAACATTCTTGAGCCATGGAAATCGAGGCAAGCTTGGGCATGATTTTCGAGGAATCCCTTGAAGAATTTTTTGAAGGAGGGTTGTCGTACAGAATGCAAGGTACAACTTCCTATTGTGGCACAAATTTCAAGGTGCCAACTTTCAACAAATCTATACAGCTGTATGAATTGTGGCACAATTTTCAAGATAGATTTGTGGGGAACAAATTTTGTGCTGTAAGAGGTATTTCTCTTGGCTGAAAAGTGTTATTGATGTTGCTCTGAAATTTCCTGAAGAAAAATAATAATATCTCTCTCTCTCTGGTTGGGTTTCCCCACATTGGGGTTTTCCCTGGAATTTTCCTAATTTTCTGTGAGTTATGGGTTGTTTTCCATTGTGTATTTCCGCTGCATATTTTTCTTAACAATGTGTATTTCTGCTTATGGAAATTTCTGAATGTGGTTATGCATTTCTGAAATTTATGAAGACAATTATCTCTAGGTTGCTAAGTGTTTGACGAAATGTGTGAATGAAATAATTCTGATTTTTTCATTAAAAATCTACACTTATGAGTTGGTAGATTATGATGGAATTCCTTTGAGTGACTGACTACAATGCAATTATCGAGTTGTTAACTGACGCCATTTCATTTGGAATCCATCATCTTATTGTATGACTTGACTTATAGTTAGTAGTGTTGTATTTGAGTAACATTGATTCCATATGAAGTCCTACTTTGTTACGGGTATACTTACGAATTCGCCTCTTGGAAAGACATTTTGATGATATTGAGTATCAAAATATTCCTAGATGTCTAAACACATTGACAGATGCATTGTCTAATTATGTGTTAGACAAACATTTGAGACATTTATAAACCCAATCACATATTTAAACAAATACAAGTAAGTCAGTAGGAACTTTATATTAATATGACAAAAAGTTACAAAAAGTGTTTGTCCAAGGACCAAAATATAAAAATAGTGAAGCTCATGGCTTCATATACAAAATCATCAAGGATGTTGATCGTTGTAATGGACAACTTCCCGTGCCATTCTACGGAGCAGTCGACCAATAGATGTAGATATGCCAACTGTATGGAATTGATAGTGCCAAGGAAGTTTGTCCACCATGGCATTAGGGATGTTCACAGTTAAACCCTCTAGGTTCTTCTAAATAATATCCAAATCCATAGAAACCACTCCTACCACAACACGTCTCTCTCCTTGCCTCTGAATGGGAGAATATATCGGAGGATGATAGGGTTCCACATCCGCATTATTGAGAGACCTTGATTAGTCTTGGATAAATGAAAAAAACATTTTATATAATCAATGTTGGACAACTGAGACAGGGGGGGGTGAATCAGTTGTTACCGTGCTTAAACAATTATGGTTATTTTAAACTCTTTGTAGAGACACTGAATGATGATCACAATAATGCAGGGAAATAAAAAATAACACTTCCAACATCATTCACATATATGAGAAACACAGAGACAAATATTTCCCAAGGAAACCCATGCAGGGTAAAAACCTCTTTTTCTTTATATGATAAGTAATAGTTACATTCTTTACAGTATCATACATATGAGCACCAACTCATAATGATGCTACAACCTTAGTTTTGCAAGCTGCAACTTGCTAAGAGCACCAACTCTCTATTTTCTCTAGCACCCACTAGAAGGAAGCACCAACTCCCTGGTTTCTCTAGCACCAACTAGAAGAAAGCACCAAATCCCTGGTTTCTCTAGCACCAATTAGAAGGAAGAACCAACTCCTTGTGTTCAAGCACCCACTTAAACCTTTGAGGACACCAGTCCTCCCTAACTCCACCCAACCACCCTGAAATATAAATCTTTTCTACTGAAACTTATTACAATGATATGAATTTCAACAATGGCTTACCAGACTCATCATTGTTCTGCTGCATTTCGTTGCTCTGTCTGCCTTATTGCCTTTCTGCACACATCACTTGCACTGTCTATTCTTCCTCTTTTTATGCTCTGTGCACCATGTCCATTCACTGCACAGTTCCTCTTCTCTGCTATTCAGTTGCTGCACTCTCCTCCTTCTTCACACATGAATCACCTTCACCAACAATTACCACAACAAACTCCAATAGCGACAACGACCCCATCTCTTCTCTGTACCATGTATTTATAGCTTCTTTGCACCTTCTGCATGCAATGTTCGCAATGCCTTTGCATGCTGACTCTGCGTCGTTATCCTCCACCTCTCGAGTGCTCTGTCTGATCATCATCGTAACTCTTCATCTTCTCTGGTGGTTCGCCCCGCGTGTCCAACATCATTGTATGTTATACTGATATTCCTCAGCCTCTCTGGCAGTTTGAGACTCTTCGTCTTCTCTGTGACAGTCAAACTCATCTTCTCTGTTTCAGTTACAGGCCTCAATGCCCATCCAGCTGTTAATCACCTTCACGAACATCTTCGTCCCTCTTGAAGATTCTCAGAGGCTCTTCACCTTCTTTGTCAATCATCCCCAAGTGTCTTCGAGTCCTCTGGCTGAATCCATCGATGACCTCTGGCAATTTCACTCTGTCATGCAACAGTAGCCCTCAGATCTCCTTCAGGTTAATCTATGTCGTTGGATGAACTTTATTAATCTTTCCCTTAAATCGGGTTTCGAAATTTCGACATTCCTGTTTCATTATGTTCTTGCCTCTCCAAGTCACGATCCCCGAAAATGAGCTGGGTTTCTCTATCTCTTTCCTCCATCTCTCGCTGATGTATCCAAGGGTTGTGACCACAGCCTTATGCATAAGGCACTTTCGTGATTTCGCATTTTGCGATTTTCGACACTATGCTCCGTTGACCCCAAGTCAGCGAAATTTTGATCACTTGCCACATGTCCTGTGATTCCATGGTCCAGATCTAATCCTGATTCAACAACTATGATTGAATCGAGATTTCACATATCGCGATATCGGGATTCCTGATGTCAATAATCTTTGACATGTCCAACTCTCGATCCCTGATGCCTCTCCATTGACTGGAATCAACGGTCCAGATTCAACCTTAATATGACGGCTCAGATTTCACATATCGCGATATTGGGATTCCTAATGTCAACAATCTTTGACATGTCCAACTCTCGATCCTCGAAACTCCGACAAGGTGTATGTCTGCTGACGTCACATGAGTTAAAAAACTGCCACATGTCACCCTGATTTGTGACTTACATGTGCTTGGCATGTTGAATCAGTCTGACACTTGTCATTACCTGGTTGTGCCATGTGTTTCTAGCTGACATGGTTTGTTGATGTGAGTCGGATCGACGGTTCAAATGTGATCTTGATTTGACGGCTTAGACTACGCCGGGATTTTGCATATCGAGAAATCAGGATTCCTGTTGCATTGTTTCTTTGAAATTTCCATCACGTGATCCTCGAAACTCCGACAGGGAGTGAGATCAATGGTTCAAATGTGATCTTGAATTGACGGCTCAGATTATGCCTCTAACTTCAATTATCCCTCCGGCTAAGCTCGTGGTCCACGTGACCTCCCCCTATATGACCACAGCCAAACCTCCTCATCGGGGTTTCGGACTTTCCAATGTTGAAACATGTATGTCCTTAGGATTCGCAATCCCTCGAATCTCGACGCAATCTTTATGCACTAGATCTCCTGGCTAGGATCCTGGCCCATATGACCATTATCCCCATGACCACAGTCTTACCACTCGTCGGGGTTTCGAGATTTTCAATGTCGCAATGCATTGGCTCACGGGATTCCTGATATGTGAAACCCTGATGAGTCAACCCTCCTTTTGGGATTTCACCTTGGCTTTTCCCAATGGTAAACCTCATGCAGCTCCTGTCCAATCTGACAGCTGACGAGATTTCTGAATGAGATCCAACGGATCTCGATCTCTCCCTTCTGTAGGATTCTCTTAAGCTCCTCCTAGATGTAGAAACCGATGGTCCAGATCTTCTTCTTCAGCCGATCTGATGGTGGTTGTGCTCCTCCTAAGCTTTGCACACTTTCCTCCCAACCTTGGGAGAATTACAAGTTCTCAAAGGCCTCGACATTTGTCTTCCTTCTCCTCTGCGAACTCCTGTATCTTCAGCTTTGCTGCACGCATTCTCCTCGACACTGTTCCTCCTGAGATTTCACTTCCAAATCCTTTTTTTCCATCGATGCACACTCTGATCCTTCCATATTCACTGTTGTACTTGCCATCAATGACAAGCATACGCTACCTGTTAAACATTTGCCAACAATCTCCCCCTTTGGCATTGATGGCAACTAAGGCACCCGAATTCTTTTCTCCCCCTTTGACATCAATGTCAAAGAAGAGACATGCTCCCCCTGAGCTATTGCAGTAATTTTAGGAGGCATTAAATATTCAAACAATGAAAAACTCCCCCTAACAAGATGGACTTTTTAGGTGTGAAACAAAATGACACCCAACTTCTGTCTGAGATATTCAAATGATGTCTTGGCTAGGGGCTTAGTAAAGATGTCTGCAATTTGTTCTGTAGTGGGAATGTAATGTAACTGAACAATCTGATTGGTGACTTTCTCTCTCAGAAAATGATATTTTATGGGAATATGTTTTGTCTTGGAGTGGAGGATAAGATTTTTAGACACAAGGATGGCACTTGTGTTATCACAATGAATTGGGATCGGTGCAGTATATTTTACCTCTAAGTCTGCAAGTGTTTGAATCATCCATAATACCTGTGTGCAACAGGTAGCAGCAGAAATGTACTCTGCCTTTGTGGTTGATAAATAAATGGAACCTTGCTTTTTACTAAGCCAGGCTACTAAGGAGTTACCCAAGAAGAATGCTCCTCCACTGGTGCTTTTTCTCTCATCAACACAATTTGCCCAATCTGCATCTGAAT
>ML785955.1:398437-414606 GCA_009831015.1 Picea engelmannii
TCCAATTATCTGACTTGCAGGATGATTCTTTTGAATGATTATGGAGGAGGAATTTGTAGTTGACTATTGATTTGAGTCTGTCTGAGTGTCTGAGTCTTCATCTGATTCAGAGTCTTCGTTTTCTGATTCTTGGACCTGTTCATATTCATCTTTAGCTGTGTCTTCTGTAGAAGTCTCATTACCATACACCTCTCTTGCTGGGATTCCTTCATCAATTTTTACATCAATACAGTCAACCATTTTATGTAGCCTCTTATTATAGCATTTGTATCCTTTACTGTTTGTAGCATACCCTAAGAAAATACCTTCATCCGGCCTATCATCATATTTTCCGAGGTTTTCATCATTATTCTTTATGTAGCATTTACTCCCAAAGACTCTGAAGTGTTTGATTGAGGCAGGTCTTCCAAACCATAATTCATAAGGTGTTTTGTCACTTCGTGGTCTGAGGTGAGCTTTGTTAAGCACATGGACTGTTGTGTGTATTTCTTCTACCCAGTAGGTTTGACCAATGTTCTTCTCATTCATCATTGACTTGGCCATTTCCTGCACTATTCTGTTTTGCCTCTCAACTACTCCATTTTGTTGTGGAGTTCTTGCTATTGTGTATTCTCTTTTGATCCCATGCTCATCGCATAATTCCTTGAAGTCTCTTGACATAAAATCTCCTCCCCGGTATGATCTTACTGCCTTTAACCTCTTCCCTATTTGATTCTCAGTTAAAGCCTTAAATATCTTAAACTTCTCAAATGCTTCAGCTTTTTCTTTGAGAAAAGCAACCCAAGTAAGTGTAGAGTAATCATCGATAATCAACATTGTTATAACCCTAAATTGCACCACACCTGCTTACCTGGCATCAGGCCAACTCAGATCCATTCCTTGCCAAAGCCATGCTGAATAAACTCTTGAAAATCATGTTAAATCAAGTAAAACGCACCCTAACCCACTATTGCACATGTTGGAACGCTGACAGGCCTACTACTGCATGCGTTGGAACGCTGGTTGGCCTACTACAGCCCGCGTTTACCTAACAAAGCACAAAAACAGGAAAGTTGCCGACGGGACAAAAATATTTGGGTCAGTTAACTGAAACTCCTAGCCATGCATGGCCAAGAGTTTGTCCAAAACCCTAGCTCCTTCTAGCTTATAAAAGAAGGGGTAGGGGTACTATATGGAGGAGGAAAAAGATAGCAAAGAAAATCTGCCCAATTGTCGAATCCATTTGTCCCAACCCTTTAGCCTTTCCTCAAGCCTAAGAAGAATTCAAGCAAAGCAGTTGGAGGACAAAGAAGAGGAGGAGCCCAGGATCAGGATCGAGGAATGGTGGCTGGTCTCTATCATTATTGTAAGTTGATTCATCTTGAGATTAATAAAAGAATGCTTTTCCCGTCCCAATGCACGAGTAATATATATTTTATTTGATTTATGCTTAATCCCTAACCCTTAGGTAGAAGAATAGCATGCATGCATAGTGTTTTGTCTTGATTGCAGGATTGTCTTTGGAAGGAGCAGCGAGAGAAAACGGATAAAGCGCAACGAAGGATCTACATCAAACATCAATAGAAAAAGGTTAGTAGGTCTTTTCCATGCTTGTGTGTGAAAAAGGGGTTTGAGTATTGGGGTGATAGGTTAAAAGTGTTTTCTTTAAGGTCATGATCTGCATACAAGTATAGCCCTAGCTTGTTAGTCCGTAGGGTATTATTTCCCAACAACAGAATTGGCGACTCCACTGGGGATATTACTCTTAGGGTTTCCGTATTTAATTGAGGTTTTTGGGTAGTTCAAAGAATTATATTTTCTGCTTCTTTGTTTGTTTGTTTTCTGTTAGGTCAGAGCTAGCAGGGAACCTGGTTATCAATACCAGTTTTTCCTTGACTATGTCTTGACATTTATTATCGAGACACACAGAGGTACACATGGCCTGCAGAAGGCCTGCACGCGTGTAACCCGCACCCTAACCTTCTACAGCCTGCGTTTGAACGCTTGTTGCAGAGGTTTCAGTAGCATGTAGGACTCAGAAAGCTTGAGAGGTAGTCTCCTCTTCCCTGTCAGAATTTTACATTCTCAGGGGGCTCTCTGGATCCTGTCTGGGTCTTGCTGGTTCACTGTCTTGTTTTCAGTCTGCTTTATTGTGTTTGTTATCTTTTGCATTCATTTTCCTTTTCTGTTAAAGTAGAAGCATCCAAGCCTTTAAGAGACCCTGGTTGTCAATACCAGAGGCCTTTTTTAGGTCTGGGCTGCCTGTGTTTGGTTTTGTCTTAGCTTTTATATAGACCCACGGCCTGTTCAAGTTTAGCCCACGAGTACCCGCGCGCTGTTATAGCTCAGCACGCGTTTGCACGCATGTTGTTTAAGTGATAGTCACGGGATTGATTGATTGCTTTTCAGCCTGGGTGGGGCAGTCATCCCCTCCTATGGTGAGAAGCATTCCTCTCAGGGGTTTGAGTCTAGGGCTGCACAGTCAGCAGGTTAGGGCCTCTTATCCTTAGCCTGTGTTTTTATTAGTAGATGTTTTGATAAAAAAGACAAAAGTTTTTTTTTTTTATGGTTTTTAGACAAGTGTTAGAATCGGTGCTTTCTTGGTTGCCTTTGAGCATCTTTGCTCTGGTTCTTAGCGATCTGCGCTTTAAGCTAGAATTTTATTTTGTTTTCTTGGTTTTGTGCTTATTGGCATTTTCCCTTTATTGCTTCATTTTGCAATTAAATAAAAAAAAATTATCTTTTTCATTTTCTTCTTGGTTTGAACATTGTGTTGTTGCATCAGTAGCTAGGAAGAAGTCTTTTTTCATAAGTTTTTGCATAAAATCTTAGAAAATTCGAAAAGAAAAGAAGTCTCTCTTGTTGAAAAGTTGTTGGTTTTTGCATTTTTTGTAAAATTTTTTGTTTCCAAGCATTTCTTGTTCATTTTTCTTTGAGTCTTTACACACCATCAGTTTCACCTTCATACCTTGTGACATAAAAGAGCCCATTAAAAGCAGTGTTAATTAAAAACTATTAGACTTTTTGTTTGTAGGGTTCATACACTAGCTCAGGACTAGGGCCTTGGAATAGGTTGGAGAGTAAATTATCCAAGGCCACTCAAACCAAACATTGGAGTCTATCATAGGGATTGTAGAAGTCCAGTTACAGAAAGTTATCCGGGACCCCCCTCTAACACAGGGGCTAAACATGAGGTTGTGTAAGGAAAGGTAGTGAAGATAACCCCTCCAAAGCTGGACCAAGCATAGTGGAGAACACATATCAAGGATTTGTTGAGGGATTCCCTCGTTTGCATTTGCCATGGAGCTTCGTGGGTCTCGAATCCGTTCGAGGTCCTCAGTTGTCTTTCGGACCATTTTCTCTCGATACCCTTGACAGGTTTCGGGCTTGATACCCCGCTCATTGTGGTCTACCTGACTATCGACTATACCCGCCTGGTGACTGTTCACGTGTTGGCAAACTAGTTGCCAATATTTTCTAGGGACATACATAGGTGACTGCGGGGGTATACCGCGGTACCTAGGACAAACATCGGGCCACGCTTTGCAGAGTATACCCGAAGGATGCTTCCATATTCAAGTTGCACTTGCACCGGTAAGTTGCTCTAGTGTTGGTTTTTGTAACTGTTCTTCAAAATAGTTAGTGTTTGCTTGTCTTATCTCATAGGGGCTTCTTTTAGTGTGTGTTACTGTTTGTTCGTGTAGAATACCTTAGCGTGTCATGAACCTTCTCACACAGTGGAGGATTCAGAGCTCCATCAGTCACGAAGGCTTCTGGGCCTGCCGCCAATTATCCTGGAGCCACCCACGCCACTATTGAGGCGGAATCTAGACCAACAAGGGTCTTTCGAAGAAACCGGGTTACCAACCACTGAGCCCAAACAACTCCCGGAGGGATCGAACACCAATATTGGATTGGTTGAAACCTCAACCACTAATACTTGGCCGCAATTTATTGTGCCAATTCAATTTTATGAATGCCTGACAGTGCCTCACACAGCTATGGCAACAAACGTTGTTACTTCCTCTGGGAATTCTTCCATTCCCACCACCGTTGCTACCAAAGGAGAAGCTTCTCCTAACTTGCCTCTGTCAGTGGTCCGGGCGACCACGGTCTCGGCCGCAACTACGTCGCACAGTGGACCGACCCCATCTATCGCGGCGGCCACACCTCCCTTCACACCTAGTGCGACAGGCCCTCCGTTTTCATATGGTATGCCTAGTTCAAGTACGAGTCCTCCACTCACTCACTCCACTTTACAGACTTTGGGTCTAGGGGCAGGGATCTCTAACGCTCCTCTGCAAGGTCAACCTGGGGGCATTCCTGTCCCTTTCAATGCTTTTCCTTATGCTAGAGGTCATATCTCTCCTTCGTCCCCTTCGCTCGGTGGGCTGCATCAGCAGTCCGCCGGGCAGCCTGCACACACCAGTTTCTTTGGAGCCGGGATTCAAGGAACACCTGCGCAAACTCAGCTGGTAGGTTCATCACCGTTTGTTTGGAACAGGATGTTTGGTAATAACACTTTCGCATCTACTACTTTCCCATCTGGGGGCACACCCATTTTTGGACAGTCTACTCCGACGCAGGGTACTATTCCTGCGCCGCAGGCACATATACCAGTACCTTGGAACTCAGGACAAGGATCTGTTCCCTCATCTGGAATGTCGTTCTGGGGTAATTCTTTCCACAGTCAATGGAACCCCAGACAGACTTCTATGCCTATCCCAGCAGGAACGGCATGGAGTAATCCTTCCCAAATTCCATCAAACACGATGAATGACCAACATCCTATGTCCTTCATGGGGAATCAGCCAATGATGTCTCCTCAGATGAAAAATCCTTACGTTGGTCAGGGCCATGGTTTCTACCAGAATCCGGGCCAGCAGCCAAACTTTTCCTGGCAACCTGGTGCCAGTCAAACCCCATGACCCTTTTTTCCAGGCTATCAGCAGCGACCTAAACTACCATTATTGGCGACGTTACACTTGCCAGATTTGACACGGTTTTTAAATGATCCTATCTATCACAATCCACATTGGCCTCCTATGCCAACGAAGTTGCCTTCAAACATTCCAAAGTTAGAGGCCAAGCCTAACGAAGATCCAGGTGATCACGTGACTACTTTCCACCTTTGGTGTTCATCTAACTCACTGAAAGATGACTCTGTCCAGTTGCAATTGTTTCAACGCACTCTTATTGGGAGTGCAGCGAAATGGTACATAGAGCTTGATCAGTCACAATACTCTTCTTTTGGCGAACTAGCGATGGCCTTCCTTAACCATTTCCAGTTACCTGTGAGATACGACGCCGGCACAGAGTTTCTAGCCAATTTCGAGCAGACGACAGCGGACCATATCTCAGATCATATCCGAGAGTGGCGACGCCGAAAGAGTCTAATCAAAGTACCAGTTCCACCAACATTCCTTCTTGAGTGGTTCCTTAAGTCTTTAGTACCGCAATTATCCAAAGACGTCGCAACTTCTGGGGTTTTCTCTGAAGAAGATGCCATCATGAGGGCTCAATAGTTTGAGCTTATCTATTCTCAGTCTGGTCTATTGTACAACATCCTGCCGGATGCACCACGATTGATACTGGATAAAACCAGACAAAGAGTCAAACCACATGCCGATGGTATTGTTGGTTCGGCACAAACTAAGCTCGCTGAGCAATTGACAAAACAATTGCAACAGTTATCTATCCAACACTCAGCGGCCAACCAGACTACTTCTTTGGCTGCTCCTCCTACCCAAACATCGGAAGTACACTCTGTGCAGACGACTAACCCAAAGGCCACCCAGCAGCCTGAAGGGAAGAAAAAACAACGCAAGAAGGGTAAGGGGGATAAGAAACCCACTGATAATGCTGGTGAGGGCACCACGGAAAAGAGGAAGGCAAGGTATCCGTGCAACTTATGTGCGGAATATCACCCGACCCATCTATGTCCTCGACTTACGGAGGCCCAGAAGTTTGTCACACAACAACAACAAGCTGTGTTGACTAATCCATTTCAGCATGGGCAAAATTTAACTCAAGCCTCTACGAGTGCCGAAGGGGGCAGCCAAGAAACCTGCCCTCCCCCAAACAATTCCTCTTCCGTGAACGTATATATGGTTAAAAGTGATGCTTTAATAATGACTAGAGCGCATGACTATAGTAAACCAAGCGCCTCTGAAAAGGGTAAAGAAGCCGAAATCCCATCTCTTCCTCAACAGATTGAGAATACGTTGCGTGAAACAATGACATGCATTCCAAAGGGTGCATTTAAGAGAGCTTCTCACAATCCAAACGCAAGGGCCGCCCAGAACTACTCTGTGGTGGAAGATTTATCACAAACCCCTTATGCTATGTCTTCTTTAGAGGTCCTCCAAAGTTGCCCTACTCAGAGGAAAGCCTTGTTGACTGCTTTAGGCTCTACTGAGACTTGTAACCCGGGTACCATCATGTTAGATACGACTGACTTAAAACCTCGTTTGCCTTACCACGTCGTGTTTCAGATAGTAGTGGCTCATCCCACGAAAACTTTTACATGGAATATCTTCTGCACGGTGGTAGACGAGGGCGCTTCGACTTGTGTTATGTCGTTAGCAAGATGGAAAGCCATTGGTCAATCTGAGTTGTCTCCATCACCTACTCTCCTCACTGCATTCGATGGTCGTTCTTTCCAACCACATGGCATCATTCCTTCTTTCCCTGTGCAGTTAGGGGGAAAGACCATGTGCGTCGAAGTAGAGGTAGTCGATGCCCCCATTGACTATAATCTCTTGTTAGGTTGTAGTTAGACTTATGCTATGCAAGCGGTGGTCGCTACAGTTTTATGAGTATTATTGTTTCCACATGAAGGCCGGATAGTGACCATTGATCAGTTGTCCTTCTCTCGACCTGACCCAGCCTTGGGGGCATCCACGGTTCCCATGATAGATAATCCTCAAGTCGGTGTCGTTAACATAGGATTTGGTTTGTGCCCATCTTTGATGGGTACTTTCGATTACCCACCTCCTCATGGCGATGTCAAGTTTATATCGACTCACCACAAAGCTGAGAGTTTCCATGTTTCGTCGTTTCGCACGACTTACTTTGAGGATCCGTGGATTATTCCTTCCCTATCAGCCACGATGGATGAGACAGGGCACTTCGGCATGCCCATGCCCTTGTCAGTTGCTGAAGTAGCATACTCTTTATTCCAACAAGATTCAGCTACTCCCGATCCGACTCCCGCACAAGAGTTGGATCCACTTCCAGAGCCTATTTGGGCTCAGGGTTCTCTTGCTACCACCGATTCGTTAGACTTAGTCTTGCCTTCTGATGAAGCTGTAATCGAGGCAATGACTAGTCCGGACAAACCTTGGGAAGATCTTCATCACAGATCATATTTCCTCCCAGAGTTACACCGAATCGAGGCAGGAGAATTCACTATCACCATGACAGGAGATCAGCCATGTCCCATCAACCTCTTAGCCACACAGGAAATTTATGCTGAGGGAAATATGACGACTATCGCTGCAACCATACCTATCAATATCTCTCGAAACCTTGGCGTCATGGAGAATGTCTTCGTCGGAGCGGATTTCTTCCCCGAAGAGATTCAGATTTACACAGATCTTTTCAAAGAATTCCGTGACTTTTTTACCTAGTCTTATGAGGAAATGCCAGGCATCGATCCGAAAATAGTTGAACATGAGATCACTACGTATCCTGATGCTAAGCCTGTTCGACAAAAACTTCGTCCAGTTAATCGTAAGAAAGAAGCAACCATCAAGGCTGAGGTTGAGAAATTGCTCAAGGCAGGGTTCATTTACCCTATACATTTGACTCAATGGGTGTCAAACCCCGTGCTGGTCGATAAAAAACAAGGCACGATTCGTGGATGTACTGATTTCCATGATTTGAACAAGGCGTGTCCAAAAGATAATTACCCAACCCCATTCATTGACCATATCATTGACGAATGTGCCGTTTGTGAAGCCTTTTCGTTCATGGATGGTTTTTCAGGCTATCATCAAATCCAAATCAAACCTGAGGAGCAACACAAAACAACATTCATTTGTCCATGGGGTACATTCGCTTATAGTAAGATGCCTTTTGGTCTCAAGAATGTTGGAGCGACTTTCCAACGGGCCATGTCTTTTGAGTTTCATGACCTCAAACATATAGTCGAGGCCTATCTAGATGATTTAGCATCACGCTCTCACAAGCGAAAAGATCATCCTATGCACCTCAGACTAATCTTTGAACGTTGTCGCTACTTCAGGATTCACTTGAATCCCAACAAGTGTATCTTTTGCGTCATGTCAGGACGTTTGTTAGGTTTCATCGTGTCAACCACAGGGATCATGGTGGATCCTCTTAAGGTGAAGGCAATAACCCAGTTTCCCCCCCCATGCACAATCTTACAACTTCAGAGTCTTCAAGGTAAGGCAAACTTCTTACGACGCTTCATCACCAACTATGCCGAAATCACCAAGGGCTTCATGTGTTTACTGAAGAAAGATGTTCCCTTTTTCTGGGACGAAGCAGCGCAACGCTCTTTCGACACATTGAAACACGCCCTCACCACCGCACCTCTGCTACGGCCACCTGATTATAACAAAGACTTCTTATTATATCTGGTTGTCGCAGAGTCAACCATAGGCATGGTTTTAGTTCAGGAAGATCATTCATTTTCTAAATACGTGATCTATTACCTGAGCCGAGGCCTCGTAGGACCGAAACTTAATTATACCCATTTCGAAAAACTTGCGTTGGCAGTAGTTCATGCTGTTCAACGGTTCTGTCACTATGTTCTGTTTCGCAAGACCACCATTGTCGCCGTCGTGAATCCATTCTAGTACATGTTGACATGACGAGTTATCGGCGGAAAAATCAGTAGATGGATGGTCATCCTCCAAGAATTTGACTTAGACTTCGTTTCAGCAAAGTCCAAGAAGTCATTGGTCTTCGCAGAACTTATTTCGAAACTTCCGGTTGAGTTAGGTGACGTTGTGCCTGAGGAATCGTCTATCTGGGGGGATATGTTTTTGATTGAATCATCAGACCCCTGGTATGGAGATATACTGATATATCTCTAGACTTTGAAGTGCCCCACCTCTGCTTCTCGTGATGAGCGTCGGCGGATATGCCATCAGGCCAAGAACTATCTCATACTCAATGATACGTTGTATCAGAGAGGTGTAGACTGTATCTTGCATCGATGTATCACTCATGAGGAGGTCATCATCGTGCTCAACGATTGTCATATAGGAGCTTATGGTGGTCACTTATCTGGGTTGGCAACATCCCAAAATATTTTACGAGCAGGTTACTTCTGGCCCACACTTATCAAATATTGTATCGAGTCGGTCAAGACGTGCCATCCATGCCAAATCTTCTCATGGAAGATGAGGGCACATCCCGCTCCTATGTTTCCTGTCATCACAGTTGGTCCCTTCACTAAGTGGGGGATTGATTACACTACATGCAACCCCCCATCAGCAAGGGGGCACCGCTATATCATCGTAGCTGTCGACTACTTTACTAAGTGGGTCGAAGCTATGCCAACATTTAAAGATGATGGAGAGACTGCAACTCTCTTCTTATTTAACCAGATTATAGCATGGTTCGACATCCCGAGAGAGATTTTCACTGACCATGGCAGTCACTTTCAGAACCAAATGATGTCTAAGTTAACATCAAATCTTGGGTTACTGCAAGAACATTCCTCACCTTACTATCCCCAAACCAATGGGCAGGTGGAAGCTATTAACAAAACTCTCAAAACGATGCTACAGCGAACTATCAACTCAGCCAAGTCAAATTGGCATTTGATGTTATACTCAGAATTATGGGCTTATCGAACCTCAGTTAAGACTGCAACCGGTTTCTCACCTTTCCAACTCGTTTACGGGCTAGAGGCAGTCTTACCCATTGAATGTCAAATTCCATCTCTAAAATTGGCAGTACAGTTATTGCCAGACACTTCTCCACTTGAAGAATGGTTAGTATACCTTGAGCAGCTTGATGAACAGCGTTGTGATGCGGCCCTGGCCAATGAAGATCATAAGCATAAGGTCAAGTGTCAATATGATAGGTCCGTTCATCCTCGGGTTTTCTCTGAGGGTGACCTTTTCCTGGTTTACAACCAAGATAAGGACCCCCTGGGGGTAGGAAAGTTTAAACCCATGTGGTTCAGACCCTTCATTATTAAAGAGGTTTTAAAAAAGGGCGCTTATCGTCTGGTCGATTTTGAAGGGAATGCTTTGGCGGAGCCTAGAAATGGGCTCTACCTCAAGAAGTATTACTCATAGCACGATCACTATGGGTAACTTTTTGTAACATATGTATAGTCTTTGCACTATTAATTTTTTACATTTCTTTTGGAAAAACGTGTTATGGACGTGTCATTGATGTTATATTTCGTCAATATGGCAGATTTCAAGTGAGTCTGAGGTGTTCATTGGGTATGCGGACAGTGCTAGTAGACACACGTGGAGGCTTGCCTCCGCAGCTTGGGTAATCTTTACACCACAGGGTCAGTTGTTATCTTCCGGAGGGATATGCTTAGGTGACACCACAAATAATGTTGCTGAGTATAGTGCAGTTATTGAGTTTCTTCGTGACGCCTGGTCATTGGGTATCTCTCATCTCCGGGTCTATCTAGATGCTCAACTGGTTGTGTCGCAGCTAAACAGAATATACCGAGTCCACGATCCGAATTTACACCGACTATTCCTTAGGGTACATCTCTTGGAACGCAACTTTGATTATATTACATATTTTCATGTTCCTAGGAGTCTAAATCAAATCACAGATACTCTAGCTAATCACATTTTAGATTGGCATCTTGCTCACACATAAAATGATCATGATCATAAACATGTAAATACATTTTTTCACACATAATCCATAAAGAAACAGAAAAGAAATAAAAAACCCTATATAAACATGATAGAATCCTCAGAGTACATAGATGGGCGCAAGCGCCTCAAAAAGTGGGAACAATAACGAGTCACTGGGCTTATGCCCTCAAAAAATATATACATATCGATGCTCGTGGCACATAAAAGTCTACGAGTCTATTCAGGGCCTATGGGCCCTGTTATACTCAAATACAGCCTGACCCAAACGCCTAAACAATCGGACCCATGTCCGAGGTACCCCCACAATGTGAGTCTGCAAGGAGGGTGGCAAGTCCTCTATCTCTGCCATGGGAACTATGCGAGTGAGCGTAGTGAAGTTCCGCTCAATCCGCCTAAGAACCCTCTCGGCCTCTCTTGCTAGGAGGTCCCCTGCCACTACTACTCCCCCGACGGCGATAGTTGCGGCCTCTCGCTGTGGGTGGCACCTGTTCCGTGCATAATCGGTAGGTCGCACGGGTCCCACATCTACACGCAATACAATGATCACCTATCAAAAACTCTGTTATACAAAAACATGATATATATATCAAAAAGACATAAAAATTACATATGCAAACAAAAACACTAGGTAGGAGGAGACTTACCCATCTCCCCTTGCTCCTCACCAGGAGGCACTGGTATCACTGGATCTCTAGAAAAATTGATCCCTGCATATGAGTAATCCTCAATAGCCGGGATCTGTCATGACAACCAAGCGAAAAAGTTGTCATTGAAGGCCTCTGTGGTCCTTCCACCACCCTGTCACGGTAGCAATGCTGCCCATCTGCATACTGCGGGGAAAGTAGCCAGATGTCCTCGTACTGTCAACCGAGGACTGAAACATGGAACTCTCTCAAAGAAAAATGAACACAGGATGGTCCCAAACCTGAAGTTCCTGTGTGTCCGTTGTCTGCAAGTTTTCAACTGACCTGTCATGTTGCTAGCAGTGTGGTACTCCAGTCAAAAATTTGTGCATTCATGCACTGAATTGCACAGTTCATCTGTGCGTGCGAAGCCTGATGCACGGCTGCGGAGCCGGTAATTCGCCCAATGAGCGATAAGATGGTGTGAAGGGCAAGGCTGGTAATACTGCCAACAGGTATCGAGGAAGTCCTCTGATTGGTCCCAGGCATGCAATATTCCTCTATCAACTCCGAGACTTTGCTCGGCCCCGCAGGAAAAGTCTGAAAATTGGCTGGTTCACCTCTCCTCGAGAGGCCTGTCAAAAAATAAATATCCTCGGTGGTGGGCACCAAGGATTGCCCCTCTATCATAAAGGCCTCTGCATCTGGGTGCCAATAATCAACCAAGGCATTCAGTATCCTGGGTTGAGCGCGCATAAACAGACAAAAAAAGAATTTTACTAAGCCACACTGCGTTAGCACGACCATAACGTTCGGATCTGTAGCCACTAACTCATTGGCAACCTCGTGCTCCCTCTCCCTCCACTGAACATACATCCTGCCAAAACCACAAGGAAAAAAGGGGGGAGTCAATTCTTGATTCAATCAAATTTTCCATCACGTAGAGGGCACCTGTGGGCTGTCGAGGCGACAGTTGCAGGTACCCGCGTGCAGCTTTGACTCTACGTGCGGGTATCCACGGTCTGTCCCTGGATAGACCGCGTTTGCCTAGGGCCGACCTCTTTGAGGTCGATGCCCCCCCCCAAAACACACTTAAAAGTAATAAGTGAAGTATTGAATTGCAAGATAAGGGAGTTTGTACTTACTTGGTCCAAGCAGAAGTCTGTTTTGTCCACTATAGCTCCCAGAATCACGATCTTTGGCAAAGGGGTTCTTTTGGCTTCAGAGTCAATTTCCAAATCAACAATGGTGGTAATGAGCTGCCAGCTTCTATTTATAGACTTTTTGGCCTCTTTTTGTCACTTTTTTGGGCCCCTTTATCAGTTTTTTTATACCAAAAACCATTTTGAGTGGTTCAGGAGTTATATGGGAGGGATTTGATCAGGTATTGGGAAAATTTTCATTGAGTTTCAAAAAATAAAAATAAAAATATATTGACCGTCCATAAAAAATTTCTTCAAAATTCAACTTGAGCATATAAGGTAGGATTTCATCCCGACTGTTGCATCTCGTTTCCTTTTGTTCTTATAACATAGGATCGATCCCATCCGGTTGTGGCACATAACCGTCATATCTTCTCTAGAAGTGTCGCAACTTGGTGGTAGAGCTTACCAAAACATGGATGCCCTAGGTAGTTCCTGGTTGCATTATGGTGTCCATGCCATTTCAAACAACACTGTAGGCTCGGGAGTCTGTGTAGTCTTTCCTGAATATGAGTTTGAGCCTCATTCACATGGGTCTTTTTCACTCTTTGTCTTACCCTCTGGACTCCCAAAACATAATGGGTCTCCTTTTAATCCCTTTTCAGACCCTCTAAACATGAAAAGATTGTTGAGCAATCTTGTGATCTTTCACGCTCGTTAAACTGAAATTTGAAGTCACGTCTGTTCGGCGGTAGTTTCCCCCTTTTTCAGATCAGATGATTAACTGTACAAACAAAGGTATAATCTATTGAATTTCCATTCTTTAGAAGAGTATCCTCAGGTAAGATTGTATTCCTTTTTTGGGCCTGAGGAACTAAATTTATGAAAAAGAAACCCCCCCGGAGTCCATAGTTAAGCTCTTTTCAGACTCCCTAAAATTGAAAATATCGTCGAGTGACCTTAGTCTTTCACACTCGTTAAAATGGTCCAGAAGAACATTCCTGACGGAGTCCATAGTTAAGCTTTTTTTAGACTCCTTAAAATTGAAAAAATAGCTGAGTGATCTTGTCCTTTTCACACTCGTTAAAATGGTTTTGAATTGACGTCTAGTCGGTGCTAGTTTATCCCTTTTTCGAACCAACTAGACTATTGACGAAAAAGGTACCACAATGGAGTTTCTTTTTATTCTTTTTCAGACTCTCTAAATATGAAAAAACCACCGAGCTTACCTTCTCTGGGCTCGTTAAACTTACATCGAAGGATGTTACCATTGTGTGTTCTATCAACCGCATTTGCATCCTTTACCCTTCAGGATAGTAATAGTTTTCCTTTGCGTCTTAACACCTTTGGCCACTGGAGGATTTTTTCTGAGTATCATTTCCTTAGAACATCAGTCTCTCCCTTGTTCCTTGAACTTGTATGTTTGCTATACTCGTTCCTCCGTTGTAACATAATATTCCTTTATTCTTTTTTTCAAATCATGAAGAAAAAACAAAAAAATCAAATATACCCCAAAAAGAGGATGGGAAAGGTATTTTCTTTATTGGCAGCATCATGAGTCGCCCTTGGATAAATAACATCTTTCCATTTGATTCATCAGACTATGGGATGTAGTACGACCTTAGGAAGCTTTGCTCGCTATATTGAGTTGTGTCCTCCACTGTTTGGTTACTCTTCCAAACATATGGAGAGTTTGTGTTGCCTCCTGCTTCGTAGACTTATGATTAACAGATATGCTACCTGAGTCTTATCACTTGTCATGATATTGTCCAAGGGAAGTTTTTCACTAAGCCTGAGTTGGCCCCTCTGCAACATGTCTCTTATCCGCATACCCGGCCATCCTGAACGTCCAATCAAGTCTTTGTTCGAAATCACTGAAGCCTTCAGTCCGATCATCAAGATTATCAAGTCCATAACCAACGAGCCATCGAAGACCTCTAGGTAGTGTATTCGTACACTCATATTACACTCCTACCTGAGTTTTATAAGATTTCAAAGTTTTTTCTCGAGCTCTGAAGTACAGCCATCAGGCCGAATCAGCTTCTGGGAGATGGATACTTTATATGTATATCTTTCTGATTTCGAGATGTAGCTAAGTTGTGTATTGTTCGCGGCTACTCTTCATAGTCATTTGACATGGATCTATAGTGTATTTGATTGGTAGCCATGGTTCTATTTTATCCCGAGCATGGGTATGCCCACCTCGGTGAGACATTTGATATTTTTTGCAGATGGCACCTCCTGATTCCTGATTCCTGGGCTCACTCATTCAACATATCAGTACAGATTGGTAAAGAATTGGTAATGTATTTCGGCCATCAGATGCTCTTCTGACCTCACACATTAGGGGGAATTTGTTATAACCCTAAATTGCACCACACCTGCTTACCTGGCATCAGGCCAACTCAGATCCATTCCTTGCCAAAGCCATGCTGAATAAACTCTTGAAAATCCTCTTAAATCAAGTAAAACACGCCCTAACCCACTACTGCACGTGTTGGAATGCTGGCAGGCCTACTACTGCACGCGTTGGAACGCTAGCTGGCCTACTACAGCCCGCATTTACCTAACAAATCACAAAAATAGGAAAGTTTCCGAAGGGACGAAAAGATTTGGGTCAGTTAACTGAAACTCCCAGCCATCCATGGCCAAGAGTTCGTCCAAAACCCTAGCTCCTTCTAGCTTATAAAAGAAGGGGTAGGGGTACTATTTGGAGGAGGAAAAAGATAGCAAAGAAACTATGCCCAATTGTCGAATCCATTTGTCCCAACCCTTTAGCCTTTCCTCAAGCCTAAGAAGAATTCAAGCAAAGCAGTTGGAGGACAAAGAATAGAAGGAGCCCAAGATTAGGATCGAGGAACAGTGGCCGGTCTCTATCATTATTGTACGTTGATTCATCTTGAGATTAATAAAAGAATGCTTTTCCCATCCCAATGCACGAGTAATATATATTTTATTTGATTTATGCTTAATCCCTAACCCTTAGGTAGAAGAATAGCATGCATGCGTAGTGTTTTGTCTTGATTGCAGGATTGTCTTTGGAAGGAGCAGCGAGAGAAAGTGGATAAAGCGCAATGGAGGATCTACATCAAACATCAATAGAAAAAGGTTAGTAGGTCTTTTCCATGCTTGTGTGTGAAAAAGGGGTTTGAGTATTGGGGTGATAGGTTAAAAGTGTTTTCTTTAAGGTCATGATCTGCGTACAAGTTCATCCCTAGCTTGTTAGTCCGTAGGGTATTATTTCCCAACAACAAGCATGAAGTAGTTTTCTTTTCCTGTGCCTTCCTGTCTTGATGGTCCACATAAGTCCATATGAACTAGTTGGAGTGGTTTCTCTGTTGAAGTGAAGCTCTTGGACTTAAACTGTGTCCTGTTTTTCTTCCCTACTTGACAGGGTTTACACACTGAATCTTGGGGCTTTGATATTCTCAGAAGATATTTTACTGCCTTGAGGTTTTTGAGTTTGATTAAGTGGTCAAAGTTTATATGTCCAAGTCTCTTATGCCATAACCAACTTTCATCATGTTTTCTTAGATGACATTCTTCTCTATTTTCTTTCAGCACATATACATTATTTTTTGTCCTTATGCCTT
>ML785955.1:445015-457121 GCA_009831015.1 Picea engelmannii
CCCCTCAAATTACAAATCATAAAATAAAAAATGATAAGGAACAAAATGCAGTTGCTAAGCAACCATGTCCTTCACTCCAAGAAGACCTCGCAACTGTGCAAGTTTGTGCTCTTTGAAGATTTTGTTGAATATGTAGAGGTCTACACGAATCTGATGAAGTATATGAATCAATGATATTTCCACACATATCCACTTTATCTTCTTGTAATGAATAATATCCAAATAAATTTTGGATGAAATTTTGAAAATCGTGTGGTCGTTTCCAGAAAATTGCTGAAATTTTGTTGATTTTAAAACTATCATAACTTCACTTTCCAGACTCTGTTTCGGACGATGTTTTTTTTGAAATTGGATATTTTCTCGAGAGGAATTTAAATATCAAATTTGTTTCTGCAAATTTTTCTCCAAAAATATCAGAATGGCATCTGATGTGCATGACTCCCTTTTTGTTTCCTGATATGCATGCGTGGTGCATGCAAAAGTGTTTGCATGTGACTCATGAGATGCATGCCATATATATTCTACATTAATTTTAGAAAACAAATCTGAAATGGAGTAGACATCATCTTCAATTAATGGAATACAAATTTCTGTAGATATTTTTGTAGAAGGCTCTTCAAACTGAGATGATTTATCTTCCAGTGGTTTTTCTACATTCTCCATCTTGTCAACATTTTGCATGCATTCTTCCTTATTCCCAAATAAAATCTCCAATCTTCATAAATCATTTGGAGTGAATTCTTGTGAGTCATCATATACTTGATGGAGAATTTCAGGAGAAATAAAATAGAGGATTTATCCTATGGCAATATCTTGTCAGTTTGACTCAACTAGTTAAATTGGAGTGTCAACTAAAAGAGAATATTCTCCAGGTGGAATATTCTCCCCTAAAATATAGGAGTCTGGATAATGACTAATTATGAATAATAAACAAGGAATAACCTTAGGAAAAAAAAATCCTGGGTGTTTGTGAAGTAACTCCAACAAATATGTGGTGGACACTTTGCACCTACTGCAACCTCCCACGAGATAATAAAAGCTTGATTCTATTGGACATCAATTTTCAGAGACTCATATGCCAAAATAAGCAATGGTGTATCATGCCAACAATTTTCAGGAAAAATTAAGAGATCTGCGATACATTTACAACCCATAATTGTAGAAAAACCATTATCCCAATGGGGAATTGATGTCGTAGGCCCAAAAAATCCTAATTCAAGCAAGGGACATATGTACATTCTCAATGCTACATATTATTTCATGAAATGGAAAGAAGCAGTGGCGATAAAGAAAGTTGATTCTGAAGATCTAATTAGTTTCCTCAAAGATAATATTCTGTCAATATTTGGTGTCCCAAATCAATTTATCATCGATAATGGTTTGATTTTTATCGGTTCAAAGTTTACAGGGTTTTGTGGAGAATATGGAATTGTCATGGGTCAATCGTCGAATTATTATCCACAAGGTAATGGTGTTGTTGAATCCACAAATAAAACACTTGTTCAGATACTAAAGAAAACTATTGACAAGAACCAAAGGAATTGGCATCTGAAGCTGACTGATGCGTTGTGGGAAAGAAAAATGAATCCAAAGGACAGAACTGGGATGTCCCCATATACATTGGTTTATGGGAAAGAAGCGAAAATGCCAATTAGCCTCAAACTCAATTTCTTGACCTTCATGGTTAATACAGAATATACACAAGATAGTCCACCTATCCAAATGAGGATCAATCAGTTGTTGAAATTGAGAGAAGAATGAAGCAAAGACTTGAATCGAACTTCTCATAGGAAGGAAAGTGTCAAAAGATATTTTGATCAGAGCACAACTGTAAATAATTTTTAGAAAGGATAAATGGTGTTATTTTGGAACAAGGCCAAGGAGAAACTGTCGATGCATACAAAGTTCGAGGCACTCTGGATTGGACCATACATTGTTAAAAATATCCTGGGTTTTAATTCCTATATGCTCCAAGACATGAAGGGAAAACTATCAATGTTTCCTACCAACGAGAAACATTTGAAAGGTTTTTTCACCTAATATTTTCTCATTCTGATTGTACATAATTTTATTTTTCAGTTTGTATATTCTCACTTTGACTCCATAGCCCAATGGACATAATCACCTGTTCATAAAGATTCTAGATTATTGACAACCCACAGGGGGTTATTGACGCAGACGCACCCTCTACCTCGGAAAAGGCCTCTGCGTTGACCTCCCGGTCTTAAGGATCGTTATAATTTTTCCCTCGAGCCTGAGTGGCTCCTTCGATTCTCCACTAGAATCTCTATTAAAATTGACCCACAGGTCTTTTCTTCTCCTTACAGCCTTTAGGCCTGATCGCTTTTCCGTTCACAATAGACAAATAAAATTTCGGGCTTCGGGGTTTCACAATCCCCGATGTCGCAACCCTTTGCCTTCCCGATTTCCTGATCTCTGATATCCCAAGATGCTTCAACTTCTGCTAGTCCCCTGGGATATACTTTTGGGTCCATACGACCTCCCTTTTATATGACCACAGTCTTATCTCCTTTCGGGATTTTGTGGTTTCAAATGCCGAAATACATTTTCCCTCGATTCTTCCGATCTCTCGAATTCCGATTTCCCGATATGACAAGATGATGTCAGCTAGACCCCATAACGGAGTTTTCCTCCTTATCGGGATTTCGGACTTTGCAGTTCCAAAATGTAAGTGTTTCCTGTCTTCAGGATTTGTGAAACGCTGAACCACGACTTCTCAGATTTCCGACACGCATCCCAAATGGATGGACGGTTCAGATCAAATCTCGGACTTCGCCAAATGAAAAGTCAAAAAATCTCACTTATGTGACTTCCGGTGCCCGGATCTCTGAATTAGATGATCGCCCGACATGCGTCCTTCCTTAGATCCATAGCTGAAATCTTTTCTCTTTTTCGGGACTCAAAAGGTATCGGACTCTTGGTCTGTAGACTTCCAAGATGCCGATGGCTCTTGATTCCTGCCACATGTCCCAACAGATGGATGGTTCTGATTTGCTTCAGGGTTTTCACTATGTATTTACCCGATCTCTTGTTCGTAGGACTTCCGACATTCCGAACTCTGACACTTCGATACCTCGATACCTTTCGGGACCTTCACTTGGCTTGATAGGTTTTAAACCCAGTGCAACTCCTGTCAGATCGGATGGCTGATGGGTGTCTAAGTGAAGATCCGACGATTCACAATCTTCTAAGCTTGCACCTTGGCAACCCAGTCGTAACCTCCTCGCTTCTTTTTCAAATCGGATGGCTGACAAGATTTTGCTAATTCTCTACAGAGAATTTTGACCATTTGTTCCTTCCTTCTGACGATTCCTGTGAAGTGAACCAAGGATTCTTCCCTGGACTTATCCACTTGTGGCACAAACTTTCGATGCCTTCTAGTCACTCAATATGCACCAACTCCTTGTACTGCCTTCAACAGTTTCAAAGGATTTATCCTTCTTGAGCTTTCTCACAACTTTGAGTCTTAAAGAAGACCCTTGCATGCACTCCTTGCGACAACCTTCAAACACTTGAAGTGTTGAACGCTCTTTGACCTTGTGTACACTATGCAGCGGCGGTCTCTCAATAATTTACTCAGGTTCAAAACTCTGAGATTTTCCTCGTTCTACGTGCTCCTTGCACACTCCTGTGCCTAACTGTACCTCTATGTGAATGAGAACAAAAGTTATCTAGTCTAAGCTTTCAGAGACAACCCTCTGAACACCTTTTCAACGCACTCCTTGCAGACAAATTCGACTGCACTCCTTGCAGGAACTCTTGCTCAGATAGAGAAACAATTGAAACTCATTCTTCTTACTCTCTCTCTCTCTCTCTCTCTCTTAGATTTCAAACATTCAACAAGAAATCATTCATACATAGCATAAAAGAAAATGTACAACAGAAAAATTAAAACATTCATGAGCATAACATTCAAATATGCATACACAGAGAATATATGAACACCATGAGTCTGAATCACAACTTTCTCGTATTAGTTAAGAACTTTTGTACATGGAGTCTGCTACACAACTCTCTCTCTCTCTATTCCTCCTCTATGCTCTCCTTACTCTTGATCATAATGTTACAATACACAATGAGGGTGTCTATATTCTGTTTTCTCTCTCTCATTCTAAATTGTCTAATCTATGCATTAAAGCTACCTACTAACATAAATGCTTTCTTAGTCCTTCAAACGAGAGCAGGTCGCTCAAGGTCTGATTACAATCTATTAGTACGCCTCTCCTTAACTATCACATTTAATTTTGGCGCATCTAATCTTAAATTTTTTTTAAACAATGTATCATGTGCTCAAAATGTGTTGTGGTTGTCCCACGCTCGCTTGACATTGGCGATGCTCCTGCATCATACTCCCTCACTTGAAATTTTTCATGGGATATTGTCCATGAGCTCTTGCACAATCTGCCCATGCTTCTGAATCTCTTTTTCATTTTCCCAGCTGGCATCTTCAACTGGATGTCCTTTCCACTTGACCAAGTATTCAAAGTATTCCCTTCGTCTGGTCTTCTTGCCGGCCCTTTTTCCAGTATGCGCTCCATCTGTGGATTTTCTGCAACTGGCATCTGCTTTTGCCACTGAACCTCTGATTTTTCATCATTTGTTCCTGCTTCCTCATCTTTGTATGGGTACAAATCTAAGACATTGAATATCAGAGAAATTTCGATCCCATCGGGTAATTCAATCTCATAAGCATTTGCCCCAAATTTCTTCAAGATCTTACACATTCCAATCTTCTTCATCTTCAATTTATTATATGTTCCCTTCGGGAACCTTTCCTTTATCAGGTGTGCCAGAATCAAATCACCAACCTCAAACTGAAGTTGTCTCCTGCGTTGATCTGCTCTTCGCTTATACTCCTAGCTTGAATTCTATAAACGCTCCTTCACCTGGCTGTGAAGTTCCTTCATCGCCTCTACAAAATCTTCTGCACTAGCACTTCTAGTCACATTCTGTTTGAATCTCTCAGTTCAGAAATTTCCCTCGGCTGTATGCCATAGACAATCTGAAATAGACTTTGCCCTGTACTTTTGTTGACTGAATCATTATAAGAAAACTCTGCCTGTGGTAATATGTTGTCCCACTGGCTGTGGTGTTCTGTCACCAGGCTTCTCAGCAAGTCTCCCAGGCTTATGTTTACCACTTTTGTTTGTCCATCCGTCTGAGGATGATAATATGAACTAAACGACAAGTTAGTTCCCAACTTCTTCCATAAGGTCCTCCAAAACTTTCCCACAAACTTACTGTCTCGATCCGAAACTATGCTCCTTGGTAAGCGATGAAGTCGAATGACTTCTTTGAAAAATAGATTCGCAATGTGGGTTGCGTAACTGGTTTTCTGACATGGGATGAAGTGTGCCATCTTGGAAAATCTATCCACCACCACAAATATTGAGTCAAATCCTCTTTTTGTTCTTGGCAAACCCAATAGAAAATCCATGCTGATTGCATCCCATGGCCTCTCAGGTATGGGCAATGGTTGATAAAATCCTACATTCTGTCTCTTTCCTTTTGAATGCTGGCAAATTCTTCATATGTCCACGAACCTCTTGACATATTCCCACATTCCTGGCCAAAAATATGAGTCATTCAATTTTGAAAATGTCTTGTCATGACCAAAGTGTCCTGCTAATCCACCACTATGTTTCTCTTTTAGCAGGTTCTCCCTCATGGAGCATTTTGGAATACAAAGTTGATTACCCTTAAATAGTAATCCCTCCTGGACCATGTATTATGTCCATTGTCTTCTGTCTCTGAGGATTGAATTCTCAGCTGCTTCATATGCCTCCTTGAAATCCAGATCATCCTTGTACATGTCCCTGAGGTCATCAAAACCCAATGTTTTGACTTTGAACTCCTACAATAGCAAACACTTCCTTCTCAAAGCATCAACAAATTTGTTAGCAGTTCCAGAAATATGTTTAATCACAAAAGTGAAATTTTGCATATATTCAACCCATTTAACATGTCTCTGATTCAACTTTTCCTGTTGAGTCACAAACTGCAGTGAAAGATTGTCACTGTATAAGACAAACTCTTTGGGAACCAAGTAATGCCTCAATTTCTTCAATGCCTAGATGATAGCATAGAACTCCTTGTCATATGTGGAGTACTTCACCTTTGCTTCATTCAACTTCTCACTGAAGTATGCTATCGGCCTATCCTCTTGACTTAGGACTGATCCTATGGAAAATCCACTTGCATCGCATTTCACCTGAAATGTCTTTTTGAAATCTGGTAACAACAGAAATGGTTGCTCCGTGATCTTCCTCTTCAACAGCTTAAAACTCTTCTCAGCCTCTTATGTCCAGTGAAAAGACTTGTGTCTTTTCTTCACTGTATCCATCATCAGTGCACTAATTCCAGTAAAATTCCTGATGAACTTTCGGTAGAAACTAGCTAATCCGTGAAAGCTCCTCACCTCGAATATACTCTTCGGTGATGGCCAATTCTTGATTACTTCCACCTTATCTGGATCCATCCTCAACTCATTTGCAGAAATAACAAATCCCAAGTAGATGAGCTCTGCCTTCATGAATGAGGATTTCCTCACGTTTATCAGCAACTTCTCTTGGTGTAATCTCTTCATCATAGTAGCCAAGTGTTTTAGATGCTCTGCCTTTGTTTTACTGAAAATCAGTATGTCATCCAGATACACGATGACAAATTTCCCAATGAACTCCCTCAGGACTTTGTTCATCAACCTCATAAAGGTACTTGGCACATTTGTTAAGACAAATGGCATAAAAATCCATTCACACAACCCTTCGTTAGTCTTGAAGGCTATTTTCCATTCATCACCTTCCCTCATATGAATCTGGTGATATCCATTTTTCAAATCAATCTTCGAAAAATATTTTTCTCCACTTAAGCAATCCATCAGATCATCCATCCTTGGAAATGGAAATCTATACCTGATGGTTATCTTGTTAATTTATCTTCAATCAGTACACATCCTCTAGCCTCCGTCTTTCTTTGGATTGAGTACTGTTGGAACACCACATGGGCTCAAGCTTTCTCTAACCAACCCTTTGTCCAACAAATCCTGGACTTGTCTTTTGACCTCTTCATTCTCTTGCGGCGTCAGTCTGTATGCGGCTTTGTTTGGAAAACTGGCTCCAGGTATGAGATCAATATGATGACTCACACTTCTAATTGGTGGTAATGAATGAGGTAGTTCGTCCACTACTATGTCAGTGAACTCTTCCAATAGTTACTGAACCTCTTCTGGTAAATCATCCACTCTTGTGCTGGTCAAAACAATTCTCGGTTTCCTAACTACAATGAATTGTGGTTCCTCCTTCTTCTTGACCTCGTTAAGGATTTCTTTCCCACTCATGAGAAGTACAATGTTACTTACTTCAGGTTTCACTTCCTTATCTTTGATTGGAAGCAACATATGATTTCTCCCATTCTTTTCTAGGGTGTATGTGTTCATCCTCCCATCATGAATCACATTTCTGTCATATTGCCACAGTCTACCTAGCAATAAATGACAAACATCCATAGGAATAACATCACATAGTATCTTATCATTATATCCTCCTATCTTAAATTCAACTAAGCATTTTTTAGTGACATTTACCTGATGTCCCTTTTGTAGCCATGAAACTCTATATGGACTTGGATGTTCAATCGTCTCCAGCTCTAGCTTTTCTACCATCTCTGTTGAAACGAGATTGTCTGTCCTACCATTGTCCACAATGACCTTGCATACCCTATCCTTGGTTTTGCAAGTAGTCCAAAAAATTATGTTCCTTTGTACCGGGTTCTCCACCTCCTTCTCTGGTGATCCGAAATCGGATCCAGAAGCCTGATAGGGCTTGAAAAATGATCAAAAATGAAAGTGCTCAGAATGTGATGAAACTTGTTCCATTGCGTCTGTCTCGTCTTCCTGATTCCGGTGGTATATTTACTTCGTCAAACGAAGTCCGTATGGAGAAGATATCGCGTTCTGTCCGAAAAGTCAAACAGGCAAAAAAGGGGATGATTGTACAGTCCGTATAGTCCACGTGTCATGTCCGTACAGCTGACGTGGCATGTCCGTACAGCTGACGTGGCATGTCCGTATAGCTGACGTGGCATCTATAGAAGACGACACGTGGCAGATACGTACGGAGGACACATGGCATCACCAGGACGTGACACGTGTCAGGTGGATTTGGCACTTTTGGCATACAATTGGACCAGTACGGAGGTGACACGTGTCACCACTGACAGGGTGACACGTGGCAGGCTGACAGGGCGTACGGCAGGCTGACGCAGCAGATCGACATGGAAGTACGACAGAGTCGATGTGGCACACACGTGGGCGAATTAGGTGCTGACACGTGTCAGGTTGCTGTTGGTTTTAAAAATGCCACGTGGCCCAGTCACGGGCTGCCATGTGGCACTGCATTATTGGTTATTGGTTTCATTGTAAAATTTTGGTATGGCCGGGATTGAACCCGCGACCTCCCGGGAGAAAACGACCTAACTATATGGGCTAACCGTGTGGGCAACCGACGGTTCTTGTAACAGAATCGGCAGAAATTGTTTTTAAAATTGGTTAAAGGTATGATTCGGCGGGAAAAGGGCTGGGGCTTAGCCCCAGCCCTTGGCGCATATACACGACCGTGCCATATGACCGGAACCAACCACGATACGCGCGACAGTTATAATTTTTATGGCCCATGGCCATATGGCTAGGCAATAGGACCGGGACCGTTAAACACACCACGAGCGCGCGGTTGGACAGTTAGCCACGGGGCACATACCCTTGCCACGAGACCGGGAGTTAAACGAGATAGGGGGCTAGCACGTAGCCTATGGGCTCGCGCTAGGCCCAAAATTAACCCATATGACCGAATAAAGGGGGCCGCACCTGGGATTTGGGGGCTGTGGCCCAACAACTTTGCCAAAGTGGGTTTTTGTGCAACAAATTTGGTTTTTAAATGTTTATTATGCCTATTTTTAATGGATTTCTTCCATTTTTGGGGGATATTGGGAATTTTTGGAGGCCATATTCTTGGAGGAAGTTGGAGATGTGAAACCAACTCCAATGCTATATAAACCAGGCTTATTTGAGGCCAAACACAGTCATTCAGAGCAGAGTTATGCTGAAGGAAAGCCAAGCCAAAGCCAGTTTGATGCAGGGAAGCCTTTGAGGTGGAGACGCTGTCAGATCGTTTCTGGGAGCTTGGAGCATCAGTTTTGCATGCCGTTTCTTCTGCAAGGTTCTTGAGATCTGGGAAAACAAGACCAGATCATTCTTGTAGCCATTTGGCGTTGCTGAGATGTAATTTTGAGAACTTGAGCAAAAATAAAGAAGCCTCCCCCACAAGGAAAAAGGCCCGGAGACGTAGGCAAAAGTTGTGCCGAACTCCGTTATCAACCTGCGTTCTTATGGTTTGCTGTTTATTATTCTTTTCAGATCTGCATATGTGTATTTGAATGATATAATCCTCTTCCTTCCTCATTCTTTCATTAAATTCTCAAATGGTTAATTTATACATGCAAGTTTAAAACTCAACCATAATCATTCAAAAGATCCTGCGGATCATCTGGTGTCAAAAGAACTTTTTGCATCATCAGCGATTTTCTGCCTTCAACATCCTCTACCTCAACATTATGCCTTTGTGCTTTGGCAATGTGAGTCTCTCCACTCTCTTTCTTATTATCTAGACATTCATAAGATTTGTGTCCATTCTTTCCACACGTGAAGCATTTTATTATTCCACCTCTTACTCTTCCTCTACCTCTAGTACGAGGAAAAATATTATTATCAACACAATATCCTCTTTGTTCAGTGTGCTGCCCTCACTGTGAGGTTCCACCTCTTTCAATCCGAGCATGAGGTTTCTTCCATTCCTCCTTGGGTTTCTGATTTTTATCTGGGATAACTAATTTGCCCCTGGCTTGACTTGTGCCTCGGCCTCTTTGACCCTGTTTTCATCTCAGCTTCTCTTCAGCCTTTAGAGCCACCTAATAAGCATCTTCCACCATTTGGATGGTTACCATGCTCATCTCATCCTGAATGTCATATCTCATACCATTCAGGTATATGTAAACTTTTTCATCATGGCTCTCCCAATGACTTGCCCTGATGTTTAGCCTGTAGAATTCTTCAGTGTATTTTTTAACTGTCATCAACTTTTGTCTCAGGTTTTGCATCCTCCTAAACAAAGTGATCTGGTAATCTCTGGGGATGAATTTCACCTTCATCTTCACGATCATTCTATCCCAAATCTTGATTTTTTTCTTGCCTTTGCAGTGTCTGTCAACTTGTAGTTCATCCCACCACAATGTTGCATGTCCTGTTAGGCTCGTGACAGCATGTCTGACCTTCTTGTCTTCCTCGACATATTCATAGTCAAAGTAAGTGTCCAGAGCTCTAATCCAATCTAGAATCTCTTCAACATCCAGGTTTCCCTCATAAAATGGAATGTCCATTTTTGCCCTGGCACCCATTCTTGAAATATCCCTAATCAAACGTTCGTTTGTTGCATCTTTGGCTGCAACTTCTTCTTCTTCATGTTCAACTTCCACTTCACTTTCAGAATCACAAAGATCCCCAATACTGACTGTGCGTCTCTGTTCTCTCTCCATGTCTTCAAGTCAAGTGCGTAAATCCCTCATTTCCCTTGCCATGGTTGGGTCAGGCACCTACCTACCTCTTCCTCTTGGTATTTCCCTTTCCTTTGGTGGATCGGGTGTTGCATGTCCCTTCTTCTAGGCGGCATGGTGAAATTTTCCTTTTAATTACTACAGAAAGAAAAGAATCTTTTTTGGGCTATGATACCAAAACTGACGCAGACGCACCCTCTACCTCGGCAAAGGCCTCCGCGCTGACCTCTCGGTCTTAAGGATTGTTCTAATTTTTCCATCGATCTGGAGTGGCTCCTATGATTCTCCACAGGAATCTCTATTAAAATTGACCCACAGGTCTTTTCTGCTCCTTACAACCTTTAGGCCCGATCGATTTTCCGTTCACAACAAACAAATAAAATTTCGGGCTTCGGGGTTTCATAATCCCCGATGTCGCAACCCTTTGCCTTCCTGATTTCCTGATCTCTGATATCCCGAAATGCTTCAACTTCTGCTAGTCCCCTGAGCTAGAATTTTGGGTCCATACGACCTCCCTTTTATATGACCACAGTCCTATCTCCTTTCAGGATTTTGGGGTTTCAAATGTCGAAATGCATTTTCCCTCAATTCTTCTGATATCTCGAATTTCGATTTCCCGATATGACGAGATGACGTTAGCTGGACCCCATAATGGAGCTTTCCTCTTTATCGGGATTTCAGAGTTCGCAGTTTTGAAATGTAAGTGTTTCCTGTCTTCGGGATTCGTGAAACGTCGAACCCTGACTTCTCGGATTTCCGACACGCGTCCCAAATGGATGGATGGTTCAGATCAAATCTCAAACTTCACCAAATGAAAATTCAAAAACACTCACTTATGTGACTTCCAGTGCCCGTATCTCTGAATTAGATGATCGCCCGACACGCGTCCTTCCTTAGATCCACAGCTGAAATCCTTTCGTTGTTTCAGGACTCAAAAGGTCTCAGACTCTTAGTCTCTAGACTTCTGAGATGCCGATGGATATCGATTCCTGCCACATGTCCCAACAGATGGATGGTTCTGATTTGCTTCGGGGATTTCACTGTGTATTTACCCGATCCCTTGTCCGCAGGACTTCCGACATTTCGAACTTCGACACTTCGATACCCCGATACCTTTCAGGACCTTCGCTCGGCTTGAGAGGTTTTAAACCCCGTGCAACTCCTGTCAAATAGGATGGCTGACGCGTATCTAAGAGAAGATCTGATGGTTCACAATCTTCTAAGCTTTCACCTTGGCAACCCAGTCGTAACCTCCTCGCTTCTTTTTTAGATCGGACGGCTGACGGGATTTCGCTAATTCTCTATAGAGAATTTCGACCGTCTGTTCCTTCCTTCTGACGATTCCTGCGAAGTGAACCAAGGATTCTTCCCCAGACTTATCCACCTATGGCACAAACTTATGATGCCTTCTAATCACTCAATATGCACGAACTCCTTGTACTACCTTCAATAGTGTTAAGGTCCTAACCCGCACATAGGTAGA
>ML785955.1:468410-494478 GCA_009831015.1 Picea engelmannii
AGAAGATATGAAACATAATATTCTAAGTGTGAGTCAAATGTGTGACCAAGGTCATAAACTTACTTTCGATTCAGAAAAGTGTGAAATAAGAAAATAAGGTTTAGGGAAATTGGTTGGTACAGCTACAAGAACGTCAAACAACATATATGTGTTAAGTGAAATTGGAAATGAAAGGTGTTGTCTAGGAAAGGAAGATGAAAGTTGGCTATGACATAGAAGAATGGGTCACATGCATTTTGATAACCTTGTCAAAGTCAGCAAAAGAGAATTAGTTAGAGAAATTCCCCAGATCATGAAACCAACCAACACTTTATGTAAGCATTGTCAACACGAAAAGAAAACAAAGACTAGGTTCAAATCAAAGGAATATTCAACAATAAGACCACTGGAAATTGTGCACACTGATATAGTTGGACCAACTACAACAAAGGGCTTAAAAGGTGAAAAATACTTTATGTTATTAGTTGATGATTATACAAGAATGATTGCAGTTTGCTTTCTCAAGAACAAGTCAGAATATTTTGAAAACTTCAAGATCTACAAGGAAATGGGTGAAAATGAGATGGATTCAAGAATCAAATGTTTGATATCTGATAATGGAGGAGAGTTTACTTCAAAGGAATTTATGGACTAATGTAGAATTCATGGAATAAAAAGGAAATTCTCCGTTGCTAGGACACCTCAACATAATGGATTTGTTGAAATAAAGAACATGACAGTACAAGAAATGGATAGAACAATGCTAATGGATTCCAAATTGACAGATATATTTTAGACACAGGCAGTGCATACAACAATTCACATTCAAAACAAAGTAATTCTCAGAAACAACACTGATAAAACTCCCTACGAGCTATGGAAAGGAAGACCAACAAATTTGAAGCACTTCAGAGTTTTTGGAAGCAAATGCTACATCAAAAGAGAAGATGGCAGAATGGGAAAGTTTGACTCTCGTGTGGACAAAGGATTACTTGTTGGTTACTCAAGTACAAGGAAAGCATACAAGTGTTACAATCTAAGATTGAACAAAGTTGTGGAAAGCATCAATGTAACAATTGATGAAACATTAAGACCATAATAAAAGGAAGAACAAAACAAATCAATGGAACAACTTTTCAAAGAAGAAGATAAAAAATAAGTAGAAGAGAAAGATGAAGATGAAGAGAATCTGACAGAAGCAGAAGAGCAAGTTCAACAAGTATCTCCAAAGACACCTAGCAAAAAAGTACAAAAGAATCATCTTTTAGATCATATTATTGGAAACAAAGATGCAGGAGTTGAGACTAGAAGAAATATTTGTTCACGAGAACAAACACACCCATCACTCTTATCTACAATTGAACCAAACTATTTTGAAGAAGCCAGAAAGGATGAATTTTGGAATAAGGCCATGGATGAAGAATTGGATCAAATAGAGAAAAATGACACTTGGAAATTAGTTCCAAGACCAAAAAACAAGAATGTGATTGACAAAAAATGGGTTTTCAGGAATAAATTGAATGAAGATGGACAGGTTACAAGGAACAAATCTATGTTGGTATGTAAAGGATATGCTCAGATTGAAGGAATCAAATTTGAAGAGACATTTTCCCCAGTTGCCAGAATGGAAACAATCCATTTTCTTTTAGCTTATACATGCTCCAAAAATGTTAAAGTATATTAGATGGACGTAAAATAATCTTTTTTGAATGGGGAACTTGAAGAAGAAGTCTACATTGAACAACCAGAAGGATTTTAGTTGTCATAGAACACAGATTATGCATGTAAATTAAAGAAGGCCTTGTATGGTCTAAAACATGCTCCTAGAGCATGGTACTCTAGACTGGATAAGTATCTGCAGCAGGTAGGGTTCAGGAAGGAAGTGCAGACAACAACCTCTGCATCAAGGTAAGTCAAGGTAATATTTTATTAATTGAAGTTTATGTTGATGATATTATTTTTGGTAGCGATGATGATAGGTTAAGCCAGAAGTTTGCAAAAGATATGCAGAAAGAATTTTGAAATGTTGTTACTTGGAGAACTATCCTTCTTTCTGGGACTTCAGATATGTCAAAGAAACCAAGAAATTTTTATTTCTCAAACCAAGTATATTAGAGAAATTATAAAGAGCCTACTATATGTGACAATCTTTGGACCAGATGTAATGCAGGCAGTTGGATAGGTGGCACGATTTCAAGTAGCACCAATGGAATCACATGTATTAGCAGTAAATAGGATCTTCAGATATATCAAAGGAACATAAGAGTTTGGATTATGGTATAAAAAAGGAAAATATCTATCACTTATTTCCTACACATATGCATATTGGGTAGGTTGTATTGATGACCGACAAAGCCCCAGTGGATCGACGTTCTACTTAGGTGAGTGTTTTGTATCATGGATAAGCAAGAAACAATCATCAATATCTCTATCTATATCCGAGGCAGAGTATATTGCAGCAACAACATGTTGTACATAGGTTGTTTGGATGAAACAAACTTTGACATATATATAGGTTGAGTATGATGAACCCATTCCAATATATTGTGATAATACAAGTGCCATCAGTATCTAAAAAACCCCAGTGATGAACTCCAAGATGAAGCACATTCCAATCAAGTATCACTTTCTACGGGAACAGGTTGCAGAAAATAACATCAGAGTTGAGTATGTGGGAATAAAAGAACAAGTGGCAGACATATTTACAAAACCACTTCCACAAGAATCCTTTGAATTTCTTCGCCAAAGACATGGAGTTATTTCTACTCCAAAATGAATGATTTTTGAATGCTTTTTGAATGCTTATCTTATATGTCTTAGATGTACATGAGGAAGCACCATAATAGGATAGTTCAGTCTGGGGGAGAAACCTCGGATGGAAATGAACCTTTTCCATTGATGACAATGGTGGAGAGATTTATCAAATGCAGAGGATAGAGGAATGGTTCCAGGGGAAGAATATTTAGCATATGCAGAGAACATAGGCATGGTTCCAGGGGGAGCATGAGTGATATGATTTCAGTATTGCATCAAAGTGTTTCCATCAATTCCAAAGGGGGAGATTGTTGATTAATATTGGTTGTTATTGATGTCAACCCTTGAAGAAAGCCCTGTAGCACAAAGGTTTGGGTAATGGACCCAAGATTGTTTGATGTAAATATGACACATTATTGTTTTGTCATGGTTGATAAGAATTAAATATGGATGAACTCCAAAGTGGTCCCCTTATGGTGAAATCCCTCACAGGAAGATGCTTTGTGGAGTAAGAGAACCCATTCTTAATTATGGAATAATGAGATGAAGGACAATGAATTTTTTAGGGAAACTATCCTATATGGATAGGTCTTTTCATTCCATTTCCGGTGGTATGTGTAACATCACATAACTCCTCACAATTAGAGAGTTATGTCCATGAGAAGTTGGAGACCCCAGGTTTGGGTAATGGACCCAAGTTTGTTTGATGGATAACAATATGAGTTATGATATATTTTTAGATAATACTATTCTATATGGATAGTACATGTTATTCCATTTCTGGTGGTATGTGGAACATCACATAACTCCTCACGGTTTGAGAGTTATGGCCTTACAAAGTTGGAGGACCCTCATATGTCATCTAGAAGCCCCAAAAGGTCAAAGTAGTCAAAGTGGTTTAAGATATTTTAAAAGGTAAATAATAAAGTGAAGTAATGAGTGTATTATAATACAAAATAAATTATTTCAATAATAAATTTAATGGAGAAATTAGAAGTGGATTAACCCTAAAATAAGGGACGTGGGGCCAAGTGACCTAGAAGATGTTTTTAAGGAATCTACTTGGAGAGTATAAATAAGAGGCAATGCTTTCTCATTTAAGATACACTTGAGCATATTGAATATCCATATATGTGTCTGAGGTAACCAAGGATATATAGGCCAAAATTCTGAGGGAAGGTGAATAAAATAAGGTCGAAATGCAAGGAAGGATAAATTCTTTTGATGGTTCTTTCTAAGGTATGTTATTTACAGGTCTTCTCACCATTTTCGATATAATTTTTTTTCTATAATGCTTCAGACCCTGAAATTTCTATACCATTGAAAAAACATATCCAAGTATCTATGGTAAAAAATTCTTCTTGTGGGTCATTGTATTTTTGGAGTTACACTCTGTGGAAAATAGGGTTTGTGGCTAGTCTTGAAACTACTAAAAAATAGGTGTTTCAGGTAAAAACATCATAAATTCTTCAAACCAGATCCAAATTTAGTGAAACAAAATGTTTAGGTTATGGTATATTCTTTCATATGCCGTGTAACAGTTTTAGATCAATTCAACAAATATTCCGTGTGGGGCACACTCTACAAGGCCGCTCTCTAGAATAAGCCAGAATTTAGCAAGGTATGTCATTTTTTCTATAACTCCTTTTTTGAGAGGTTCCAAGTAGTGAAACCTGGAGGAATTTCATAAAACACACTGAAGAACATTGTGTATCATTTTCAGATATTTATACATTACAGATACAATGTTATGATTACTTCAAGTTAGGGTTGTTGACTAATCCAAAACTAGGTATGTGAGACTAAAGAAATGTTTGATGAAAATGATAGTCTCTTGTTGTTGAAGTTAAGGAAGGTTTTTATAAATGTGATCATATACACTAGGTCTATTACAGAGATACAAATCAGATTTGGATGATGAAATTGATGAGGTCTTTTGGTTGAGGTACATGTTGAGTACATGGTTGAGACAAGTAGTTGATGAGTCAACACATACATGAGGTGTATAGTTGATGATGATGGTACATATTGATGTGTCATAGTTGATGTGTAGTTGACACATGATTGGTTCATACTTGGTACATGTTTGGATGCACTTGTTTATGGTACAGGTTGATTACAGGTTATTTGGTACAGGTTGGTGCATGGTTGATGCACTTGTTTATGGTACAGGTTGATTAAAGGTTGAGGTACAGGTTGATGCATGGTTTATGCATGATTCATATTTATTGGTACAGGTTTACAGTGGTATATCTCACAGTGACAGGTTGAAAGTGGTTCCATAATTCTACTTTTACTTCAAGGTGGCAGGACGGGGCAAGGACAGGTGGTTGTATCCACCTTCGGGTTGTTGCTGGAGAACATAGGGGTTTGTAGCCTCCTTCTGGTTATAGCCAGAGAATTGGGGAGTTGGAGCTTCCCTCAGGTTGTAGCCTAAGAAACTAGGGGGTTGGAGCCTCCTTCGAGTTACAGCTGGAAAACAAAGGAAGTTGGTGCTTCCACGCAAAACAATGGTGTATTCTATATGTGTATGTTTGTTCATTTGTTCATTGCTTCATTGATGTATTATATGGATGATAATGCTTCATTGATGTAAAACTTGGATTATATGGTTAAAAAGGATTAAATTTATCTATTACCGATTCACCCCCCTCTTAGTAATCCAACAGGTTCAAACTTTCATATTGCAATTTCTGCGATATCCATTTTTCACCCATAGATCCACGATCTACATTATGACCATCAGACTCACCAAAATCCTAAGTATCCCATCACTCTTATATTGAGTCCGACCAATTGAATTACAACACTTAGCCTACTTTCGACTTTTTGCAATCACGGGTTGGTGGGTTGGTGGGTTCACAAAAATTCCCAAATCCTAATCACTCTCATCCATCCCTACCATCCTCGTTCTTTTCCCAATATGCATTTAAGAATGGTTTAATGATACTAACTCATCATGCAGGTTCCATAAAGATCATCATTAATAAGAAAAGGGATCAAGGAAATTTCTCATTAAACCTCATTAAAGAAGCAATTTGACGAAGATTATATTATTGTTATCTCTCTCAAGTGATCATTGAAAATATTATCTGAAATTAAAAGAAAACTCTCATCAACTTATGGCCAAAACATCTCAACAACAGTTCTATGATGATACTTTGAATATTTTGGGGCATGAGGACCAGAACATTCAGTGGTCTAGAGCGTATTCTAACTATTCATCCCCTTTTGCTCATAAGGAAGTGATTTAGACGTCTGAAATTTCTCGTGCAAGGTGTGTCCCTGAGGTTTTCTACTGCAAGGAACTAGTTGCATGGTGCGTTGAGAAATATATACCAAATCAACAGATTATTCAACTTTAAGACCATTATCCCATCTCTCTTTCACCTCAATTATTTCGTAAGATGTTGAAACTCCCTGAACCAATACTTACTTTAAAAGGAGAGGATTATAGGGATTTCTTGAAAATTCATGACAACATCCTAGATCTATTGCCCGAGTTCTTGGAGAATCCCACATCCATCCATGAAGATATTACCAGGTTTCTAGGTCAACTCGTTCAAAAATCCATTTCAGGAAATTTATTGGTTAATCACGAGGGTGATAGGCCAAGAGAATACCACTAGCATTTCCCATATGATTCTTTATATATTATATTTTACTGTCAAAGAGAAATCCATTTTTGATTGGGGAAAACTGATTTCCATTGAAATATCTTCCCAATTGTCACAATACAAAAAGGATAAGAAATTCTATATGGCTTCTTATTTGGTATTTTCGATAGCATATTGATGTCAATTTCCTAAATTGTCTATCTGTAAGAGGGTGAAATGTGAATTTGACCCAGTTACCTTTTGGTACCAAGCGTTGTGGAGACACAAAGCTTCTTTGCATTTCTATGATTTTTTCAATGATTTTGTCTCGGGTTTTAAAGGATTGTTGTTTGGAAAAGATACCCCCATAATATCCAACCAGGAAAGTAAATTCCTGGATAAAAAGGGGATGTTGGAGAAAATGGAAAATTACAATGTTATCAGGATTTTTGGATCTAAGGAAAATCCCACCTTTCTTGCATGCCATATATCTTATAGAATGTTTATTACAGAATTCGCAAGGAAATACAATTTATGGTTGCACTTTTTTCATGAGAAACAAAAAAAACAATTCATGCCCTTGCCTTGGAAAATTGGGGACTTTATATTCATAAATATGAAAAAAATCGATGAATTTGCAAACCACTTCCACAATATGAATCTCAAATATGTTGAAAAGATAAAAGGGTTTGACCCTAACATAACTTTTGTGGAACATATACTAGCAGTGGGATTAAAAAATTCATTTATCCATACTATTCTAAGTGAAGAACAAGATAATAAATTAGGTGCTCTTATTCACAATGTTGTTGACTTGGAAACGATACTCAGTACCAATGAATTTTACATGCAGAAAGGAAAGGGTCCCAATGAGAAGAGTTCTTAGTCCCCAACTATTATTCCTAAGACTAAAACATCTTGGATAAATTCTCCAGAGGCCCATCCATATAGAAAAGTGACCAACAATAGTTCAGGTGGTGGAGGAGAAAATAATCCCCCTCTGGGAAAAACTGAGAGCTTTCATAAGATTCCTCTAAGAAAAAAGAGGAAAAATTCCGTGCAAGAGGAAGAAGAAAAATGCATAGAGAGTGACATTAATATATTCTCCCACGAATATATGGAGCTCAAGGATGACATCGAGAAAATGTTTTCCCCATTGGATTATTCATGGAACACGACCCACCAAAATCCATCATTGGAAATCATTGATAATGAGACCTTCAATGAAGAAGAATCATTTGTTTTTCAGAGCGCTATCTTTGACATGGATTCAAATAAATTAATTATTGAGAAAAGTGATTTTAAGAATAATAAAGGAAAATATTGTTCATAGGTTGACCTAAGAGATATGCGGCCTTCCCATATTTCTATAATTCATAGAGCAACCAATGATGCACTGGATGAATCCATTGGTGGTCTTGAAGAGAAAAACATGAATTTAAAAGAAAGGATCAAGGAACTACAAGAGACCTTAATGCCTCTTCCACTTCTTTCTAGTCCTTTTAAAATCCTTAGACCCACCACGTCCACTGCTAAATTAAAAGTGTCCTCAAGATTACTTACATCATCCAGGAGCTATGTGGAGAGAAATGTCAAGAAAAGAATGGCATTGATCATAGAGGCTTGGGAAATTTAAAAAAAAATGGTTTCTTTTGGCTGGAGGGTGCATGCCTTCCATGAGTACTTGAAATCCAACCTAAATAATGAAGAAGGGTTTCGCTTTGATGTTGTGGTACCCTTTGGTATTAAAGTTTCCAACATGAAAAAATTAAGGAGAAGAGAGGAGGATCTTCCCTCTCTAATTTGGATCAAAGAGTTGAATGCGTGCTGCAAAGAAAAGATAAAAAAATTGAATAACATTGTTGAAATGCATAGCCAAGCTATATCAAGGAGGGAAGACCTATTCAAAAGGATCACAGAGGTGGACCTAGCCAAAAGCACTAGTGAAGTCCAAGATCCCAAATTGATCCTTAACTCACTCTTCCTAAAAAGGCAACAATTTGACAAGAAAGTTGATATCTTTAAAGGGTTGTTAGTTGAAACGTTCTATGGTATACTTGAATATGATGACGATGACATAAAAAATTGGCTAGTGGACTAATCCATAAAAAATTAGGACATTGAAGAAGCATTACATGGAATTTCCATTGATATGAGAGACTTGGAGGGAGAGCTATTCAACATCAAAAGCCAGCATGAAATCAATGTTGCACAAATGAAAATTTATATTTAAGAATGGTTTAAGAAATATATCGAAAAAATGACTACCGAGGGGAAAGAAACAGTTGATATGGTTCTTATAACCGTTAATGAAGAAAAAAAAAAGGACACCAACAAGAAAGTGAAGAGATGAGATACCATCATAGTAAGTTTATGTTGATCACATCCTTCTTTATTTATCAAGTCCTTCATCCAATTATTCCACCTCTTTCACTAGAAAGGTTTAACCAAAGACTAATAACTCCTATTTTCTTCTTACCAGGTCTTGTTGTTATTTTACCGCCCACCATCTTCCTTCTACAAGATAAATTCTTGCGTATATTTTCTTTATGGTCCATAGGAGCCCCAATCCCAGTCTTTGAGAAAAATGCATTTTAAATTTCAAAGAATATGTAAACCACTATATATTTTTAGAAATTTCAAGAGAGCTAGTTCGGGAACAATCTCGATTGTGCTTTGTAACCCATAGTATTGAATACAAAGTATTTGAGGTTGATCTATCATTATCTTTATTTGAGTTTCCCATGTTCACTCTGTTAAAGTTCTCTTGTGCATGCAAACCATCTTATTTTTATTTTTATGTGATCAAAAATATTAAGTCAAACTATGATGGATGTGAGAAAAAAAATCTTATTTTCTTTAAATGTGTGAATGTTCTTGGTTCCTGATCCTTTCTCATAAACTTTCTTTCAAAAGAAAAAAAACTATTTTCCTTTTATTTTCTTGCAATATTTATATTTTTTACAATTACTACAACAAACTTCTACCAAGTCCCATATTCTGAATATCTAAAATTCCCAAGAAAATATAAAGAGGAGTACCATCTCTATAAAAACATAGGGGGATTTACATCCTTGTGAGGTTGTCATTTCCTTCCTAATGGATTCAAGCGTAAAAAAGAATCCACTACTCAAAGTTCTATAATGAGAGGTACCATAAATATCCATCATGGACAACAATCCTCGATATTGGTCCCGACAAACAAGTCCATTTTAGGTACCCATTTATAACTGAGGAATCGATGCTCTTAATTTACACAAACCATGAGAAAAGACAAGAATCTCAAAAAGGAATTAAATTTGGCATGCACGCAATCATTGAAAAGGGAGTGAAAGGATCTTTTAAACTCCTCAAAAAAGATAGAAAATGGAGGCTTATTTCAAGAGTCAAGGTAAAAATTATGCCAATAACCTTCAAATTACAATAAATTGGCAAACAAAAATTCCAATGACCTCCAAAATACACAAATTCCTTTACATACAAAAGTGGAAATTTGTTGGATTTCCCCATCACAATAGACAATGGATTCAAACCCAAGCTCCTCCTTTGACCACAAATATATTTGCCAATAATTTATTAGGTTTTCTTCCAATATGTGTATCATTGAAAACAATTGGAAGACTATAGTAAGCGCTCCTAGCAACCTTAGAGGCATCGGCGCCATCACTGATAGTTAAACCCAAATAGACTGATTACCAAAACCGATGCCAATACCGAGCAATATGTGAGTGATGATGAGAATGGACATATTGATTGAAGCACCATTAAAGCTTTCCCCTTTCAAGAAAATAATCCCATGGTGGTCAATGTGAAGGAGGCGATTAGGCGAACTATGTACAGAGACAAAGTGAATGTTTTGGAATTTGGTTGTTGAATTTATACTAATAATTGGTGTGCGCCTGCTTCATATTCTGGAAAAATTTTGGGAAGAATACCATGTGAATAATTTCTTCTAGAAAGTATCCATCAACATCACTTGGGTTTTGTCCCAGATTATTGAATATTCCAGAACATATAGCTTCACAAACTAGATTTATTCCCTCCGTGGAGCCAATCATACGCCAGAATAAATTTCACATCCTTGACCATCTCGGTGGCTCTCCAAAATACAACATCTAATTAATATAGGAATGCCCCTTTCCCATAATGATCAACTACATCTATGCCTTCTAGAGAAATGAAATCATGGTCTAGATATTTGACTCCTTAGCGTAGATCTATGAAGTCAAGCCCAGGCGAGACCAAATGGGCACGAAGGGTTTGATCTTTGCTAAGAACCCATCTGAGAATTTGAGGAAGGGATTCACAACCTCTTGTTGGTCAAGATCCTAGAAATTGTTGTACATATAAATCGGTGAGAACTTGATGAAGGGATTCAAAGCCTCCGACTGGTCGTGCTTCTAGAAATCACTTCACAAATAAATCAGTGAGAATTTGATGAAGGGCTCTGTAGCCTCCATGCATGGATTTGTTGAATGAAATCATTTGACCTGGAAAGGGGAACCTCATCATACATCAGATAACCTTCTAAAAATTATTGATCAATAGTGTGCCATCTAAATATATTTGATCAATATCTTTCCCACGTCATGGTCCAAGCGAAAAAACTAGAGTTTAGAAGCCATTTTTGGAATATTTACACTAATAAATCCGATTTCAAGCACTATGAATTCTAGTTGAAGAACAATGAATCAGGGACACCAAGTTACTTCCCTGGTTTTCCTGTGAAGTATGGTGGTTCATGTACATACCCTTGGACTTTGGCCTCACACACATCAAACAACCATATCTATGAGAAATCGGGACTGTACAACTTGGATTTGGAGGAAGAGAACACAGTCTAAAACCCTAGCTCGACCCCTCTAACAAATAAAACAATAGATCAACTATTTCTATGAGGAAAAACACAACCTACAACTGAGAAAACTACTCCCCACAACAGATCGATAGAACTTCCCCCAATCATATTACAAATATAGGAATACTGTGAGCCAGATGTACACTTTGGTAGGAGGACCTTCAAATCCCCTCCGATCAAACAATTCATATTTCAAAAGAGATTGTTGGAGAAAAAAATATTCTCACAAAAACATCAGGACACACAAACACAACTACTCTCACCTACAAGAATGTATTCCTCTACATAGGATTTCATTTCTCTTCCAAGGTCTCTGGGCTTTCTGTGAGGGAGTTAAGCCCAGTCTAGCTCTGATACCATATTGAGAAATGTGAGAGTAGATATTATTATGCACAAACCAAAAAAAAGTGTGAGATCTCTCTATTAAAAAGGAATAGAGTACATATTAATACACAATCTTAGCCTCAAGATAGAATAACTACTTTGATCTACCAATTGAGCAAATATCTCAAGATCACACCAATATAGGAAGCATCTAGTTGGATGTGAGAGATTCATTCCAACTAGTTCCAACAACTTCCTAAAGACCAGGAACAACTAGGTGATCTTAACAACCACACCAACAGATAAAATTGACACCGAGACTCAGATGGATGAACTGTCAGTTGCATTTAATCTAGAGCACCAGGTTTTATCTAGTGGGGCCCCTCTCCTATCATTCATTCAACCTACAAATAATTTTTTGGAGTATCTCCAGCACTAGGGTTTTACTCAATGAGGCATAGTACAATTTCTGAAGAGGAGGTCGATTTTCAAGAACACTGTGTTGGGATTTTATGGGTAGTTTACTCGCATGGGCCTTGGCCAAATAGACTTGTAGGAGCTTATGGAACTCCGTGATGTTGCTCATTTTGGATTTTTTTCCCTTGGACTAAATTGGCCACATGTCCTTGAATGGCTTCAGGAGGTGATTTGCAATGCGCAATAAAACTCAAACCAGTATTAATATGGATGAACCATCAATTGAATTGGATCCAGAGCACCGAGTTTCATCTATTGGGCCCCCTCCACTTTCATCTCATTGACCAAAAAAATGTTTGTTGGAGTATCTTCGACACTAGGGTTTTTCTCAATGAGGAATAATGCAATTTATGAATAGGAGGTCGACTTTCAAGAACACTTTGTTAGAAATTTATGGGTAGTGTAGTCACATGGTCCTTGGCCAAACAAACTTATGGGAGCTTACGAAACTCCATTATGCTCCTCATTTTGGATTTTATGCCCCCAGACCAAATTGACCACATGTTCCTGAATGGATTGAGGAAGTGAGTTTCAAATCATGATAAAACTCAAATCAAGACTCAGATTGATGAACTGTCATATGAATTAGATCCAAAGTACTAGGTTTCAACTATTAGGGCCCCTCCATTATCATTTCGTCAACCAAAAAAACCATTTTTTGTAGTATCTCCGGCACTAGGTTTTTTCTCAGTGCTTATTACATATGTTTGAAAATTTAATACCTTGTTAGGCTAGACATGGAATGGCAAGTGAAGCCATGGAATGACAATGCATGGCCAGTGAAGGCATGGACAGGTAAGGAAATGCAAGGCAAGGCATGGCAAGGAAAGGAAAGGCATGGAAAGACAAGGCAAGGCAAGGAAAGGCATGAAAAGGAAAGGGAAGGCATAGCATGCCATGGAAAGGAAAGGAAAGGCATGGAAAGGAAAGGAAATGCATGGAAAGGAAAGGTAAGGCATGTAAAGGCATGGAAAGTGAAGGAAATGAATGGAAAGGAATTCCAAGGCAAGGAAAGTGAAGGAAAGTAATTCCATAGCATGGCATGGCATGACAAGGCAAGGCTTGGCAAGTCAAGGAAAGGAAAGGAAAGGAAAGGAAATGAATGGAAATAGAAGGAATGGAAAGTGAAGGCATGGAAAGGAAAGGCAAGGAAAGGTAAGGCATGGTATGGAAAGGAATGACAAGGCATGGCAAGGAAAGGCAAGTAAAGGCAAGGCATGGAAAGGAAAGTAAAGGCATGGAAAGAAAAGGCAACACATGACATGACATGGAAAGGTAAGGAAAGGAATGGTAAGGTAAGGAAAGGCATGGTAAGGCAAGGCAAGGCATGGAAAGTGAAGGAAAGACATGGAAATTGAAGGAAAGGAAAGGCAAGGCAAGGAAATTGAAGGTATGGAAAGTGAAGGCAAGGAAATTGAAGGCATGGAAAGTGAAGGCATGGAAAGTGAAGGAAAGGAAAGGCAAGTGAAGGAAATTGAAGTGAAGGCATGGAAATTGAAGGCAAGGAAAGTGAAGGAAATACAAGTGAATGCAAGGCAAGGAAAGGCATGGAAATACAAGAATACCATAGAAAGTGAAGGTAAGTGAAGTCATGGCAAGTGAAGGAAAGTGAAGGAAAGTGAATGCATGGCAAGTGAAGGCAAGACAAGTGAAGGCATGGAAAGTGAAGTCAAGGAAAGGAAAGTGAAGGCAGGTGAAGGCATGGAAAGTGAAGGCAAGTGAAGGCATGGAAAGTGAAGGAAAGGTAAGTCAAGGCATGGAAGGTGAAGGAAATACAAAGAAAGTTAAGGAAAGGAAAGTGAAGGCAAGGCAAGGCAAGGCAAGTGAAGGCATGGAAAGTGAAGGCAAGGCAAGTGAAGGCATGGAAAATGAAGGAAAGACAAGGCAAGGGAAGGAAAGGTAAGGGAAGGAAAGGAAAGTGAAGGAAAGGAAAGGTAAGGTAAGGGAAGGAAATGAAAGTGAAGGAAAGGAAAGTGAAGACATGACAAGTGAAGGAAAGGAAAGGAAAGTGAAGACAATTAAAGTGAAATCAAGGGAAGTGATGGAAAGGAAAGGAAATTGAAGGCATGGAAAGTGAAGGCAAGGCAAGTGAAGGCATGGAAAGTGAAGGCATGGCAAGTGAATGAGAGACAAGGAAAGTGAAGGTAAGGTATGGAAATACAATAATACCATAAAAATTGAAGGCAAGTGAAGGCATGGAAAGTGAAGGAAAGTGAAGAAAGTGAAGTCATGGCAAGTGAAGACAAGTCAAGTGAAGGAAATGCAATGAAAGTGAAGGAAAGGAAAGGCAAATGAAGGCATGGTAAGTGAAGGAAAGGAAAGGTAAGTGAAGGTAAGGCATGTGAAGTCAAGGAAAGGAAAGTGAAAGAAATTCAAGTGAAGGAATGAAAAGTGAAGGCAAGGCAAGTGAAGGCATGACAAGTGAAGGAAAGGAAAGTGAAGTCATGATAGGTGAAGGCAAGGAAGGTGAAGGAAGGGAAAGTGAAGGAAAGGAAAGGAAAGTGAAGGCATGACAAGGTAAGGAAAGGCATGGAAAGGAAAGGAAAGGAATGAAAATAAAAGAATACCATAACAACCATAAAATGAAGCCAAAATTATTCCTTTTACATGCTTATGGTAATTCAAGTAGACCATCGATATCACTTATAATATTGATGGTATCCATTAACTTATCATTCTCAGAGTAAGGAAATAAGTATTGTATCTTTGATGAGTTATGTTGAGCACTCAACACATCCTAAAATTCTATGTCCATTTTTTACTTTTTGGGTACCACTTGATCCTTTGCACTGTCTGTTTTTCCTTTAGTATGAAACTAATACCTGCACTTATTTTTCATATTTTATGTTTATTTTTTCTAAATTTTGCTTGAACATACAACAAAGAATCATCTTAACTATTAAAGGGTACTTAACAACTACTTAAGGTATCGGTAAACTAAATCTTTCCCCAACGCATTTAGGAGATCGACATCGGTAAAGATTAAAGGTGGGAAAAAATCAATTGAGAAGTTTAAAATAACTGAGCTCTGATCTTCATCAGCGTTGGCAGATGAATGTCTTTCTTTTTACAATTGAACTTTGGCAAGGGTATCGCCGAATACCAATCCATTCGGCTTTGGAAGGAAAATGAAAAAGTAAGCATCGTGCAAAGGAGAGGAATGGTATTTCCGATCACCGACACCCAATGCAATTTCAATGTCGGGGAGTCACAAAATAAAATACACATTAATTTTACATTTTAAAATGTCGATCCCCGACACCACCAAAGTATACACGGTCACAATATCTATTCCCTTTAGTGCTTTCAACGTGAGTAGAGTCCCTAAGTGAAATCCTTACCAACCATATGAATGCTAAATTTTATGTTCAAATACTTTAAATAACCCAGGGTTAATGAAACCACGTCAACATCAATCGATATCAGAAGTTTTAAAGGGAACATGTCAACAAATTTACAATGCAATAATAACAATTATAAAATCCCATAATTTGCGTGAAAAAATCAAATAAAAGAACACAGTTAATTTACATCCAAAAGGGAACGTGATACATTCAAAACGCTTTTTCCTGTGAAGCTCGGGCCACATACAAATATATACCATCGACGTCTTTAATGACAGACCCGGTCATAGTGAGAGTATAAAACACTTAAGAAAAAAGAGAAGAAATGTTAAGCATCACTTCAGGGAACGCAAAGCAAGGGCTCGACCATTATGCATCTCCTATGCGCGCACCCTCTCTTGGAATACTTCTTGCACCCTGTAACATTTCCTTTTCCTCTTTCGTTGACATCCTCTATGCCCCCCGCAACTGCATAATTGTGTCTTGCGCTTCTCGAATCTTTCTCTGGAGACAAACTGTGCTTCCTCAATGACCCTTCGACACCAATAACTCCTGGTTCTTCACCGCCAATTGGCTCCACAACTCTCTATTTTCTTGGTAGAGTTCAGCTATGGCAAGTTGGGCCTGCTCTAACTACTACATGGAACTCTTGATGAGAGCACCCAGTTCTTTTTCCCTCCCCTTTTGTTCCCCACTTCCTTTACTTGTAGTCCCCACAGTCCCTGACTAGTTAGTAAGCGTCGTAGACCCCTCAACGGTGGGATATACATTCATCTCAGCTAGGGGGCAGTCTTCCTCCCTTTTTCCCATATCTATCCTAGGCCTCCCCCTTCTCCGTTGTTGAAGCTAGGTTTGAAAATTTTCGAACCTTTAAAACTAAAATATTTCTCTTTCGGGATTCAGCTTTTCATAAGGTATAATCCTCACTATCAGTCCTAAAGACTGGTACCAAAGTCCCGAAATGATTTCATTTCTTAATTATAATTAAAGAAAAAAAGCTCAAGTGTTATTAAAGTTTAGATGCACGTTCTATAAAGTGTTTCAAATTGCGATAACTTATAACCCTAAAGGAGTTAATTAACCATCTTTTAATCTTTCGGGATTTGGGGTTTACTCAGAACAACACCTTTTTAATACACTTTGAATCAAGAAATCTTGATTCTAGATTTCCTGAAGGAAGTGAAAGTAAGTCTTAATCCTGATTAATTAATTTAAAACTAATCTCATCATGATTTCAGGATTATAGGTTTAGTGGTGACATAACTCATGTTACCACGATCCCCGAAACCCCAAAGCACGAAGTCTCGACTCAATACGGAAGTTAAGGCTTAAAACTAATCTCATCATGATTTCGGGATTCGAGGTTTAGTGGTGACATACCTCATGTAACCGCGATCTCTGAAACCCCGAAATGCAAAGTCGTGACTCAATGCCAAATTTTAAAGAGAACTAATTTCATTTTAAAAATACTTTTAATAGTAATTAAATGTCTTAGGTACTTTCTTTTTGGCCTCTGTTAAAAGAAATTTTTAGAATGTTGATTTTAGAATTGTCGAAATACGACCACATTAATAATGGATAGATCGCAATTTCTGTGACATAAACACGTATATCAGAAAAATTCTCTGCATTAAAGGTATTAAATTCTTGACAGTTGCGTCAGTACTTTCACCATAAAATGAGTTAAAAGAAAATTAGAGGTTTGTGTTTTGAAACTTATTCTCTCTTTTTCTATTAGAAGTAAGATAATATAGCCGAGCTTTCACACCTCTCTTATGTGATAGGTTTTTGTTCAAATATAGAGTAATGGCACCAAAGAAGGGACCCAAGAAGAGTGAAAATACAACTAAGAGTTCTAGCCCAGAGGGAGATGTCATATCAGACACCACACCGCATGCTATCGACCCAATTAAATCATGGAGACAAATTTATGAAAATCTAGACGGTGAGATAAAAAAATCCCCTAACGACTCCGAGAATCACCTTCGGGACATAGCAGAATCAAAACTTCACAAAATTGCAACACGCCCATGGCTCATGGCGTACAATGACATGATCAGTTGGGCTTTGGACAAGGTTGATATTCTAATGAGAATCATTTTAAATGATCAAGGGGCCATTATCGACTCATTTAGACCCAAACATATCCAGGTTATGTACAAACTCTCACCCAATACTAATTTCATTACAATGCCAAATTTATAGCAGAATTCCATAGAAAGAAATGCACTGAGGCAGACCAAACTTACCCCGATTTAATCAAAGGTTGGTGGAGATGTCCATCAAAATTTAGGGTCGATACCCACATAATTTATGCCACAGCTTCTTTGAATGAGTACATGTTTTATGTAGCCATGATGTTGTGCAGACTCTTCAGCGAAAAGAATCCCTGTCATTTCCCTGCAGAATGGGTGCCCTTTTTAGAAGAAGCATCAGAAGGATATAGTTCCAACTAGGATAAGATTTTATTTGATAATATAGCCAAAGAGGTTTCAGATTACAGAGCTACAAGAGCCTGAGGTCAACCAGTGGCCTTCTACATGTTAGCATACCTCATGGATGAAATTTGTTTTATGACTCCATTTCCCCTAATGAATTGAAGTTGGAAAATAACCTACCCTGAACCCATTCACTAATATCACTCTGAGCCATGGGAAGAAAATGCAATTTTTTTTTTTTACGAAATTTTCCATTTCGTGGTGATACACATGCATAAAAATTTTTTTGGTTGTGACCCTCCTCACATTTTTGAAGCAATTTCAAATAACCTCAAGAAAATAGCACACTGGTTCATTGAAGAAAAATTCTCCTACATCAGGGTTTATGGTTGCTCAATCCCCCCTCACACGCTTCCAAAATTCCTTTTGAATAGACTAGTGTGTAGGGAAGTAGCACACCAAATAGTAAAAGGTGGTATTGGAATAGAGCTAAAGGCATCTCAAAAGAAGTCCTGGCCAATATTCCCTGTGCACATCGGGAAATTTTCATTACTAAATTTGGGACATTCTAGGGTAGAAGTAGAGGCACTTGAAGAAGTTAAACTATTAAATATTGAGTAAAAAAGGCATGAAACTTATCAATTAGTGAACAAACACTTGATACACTGCAATATGAAAGCCTATGAACATGTGGAGTCCCCTTGGGATGACATGTTCAAAGGAGACAAGTCTTATAAAGAAGTGTTGGATAGAGTACAAACACTATCGTCCGACCTGCAAGTCATCTTTCAGACCTTTCAGAAACATCGACGGAGTGGTCTTCCTCAAGTACTTCAAGGAGAAGAAATTACCCTCACCCAGGAGAAGGAAATCATTCCACCAAGTTTTGAACAGGAAGCACAAAAGAAGGGAAATCCCAAAAAATCCCTACAAGATACGGAAAGGCCTCCACCAAGCAAAAAGACCGAAGCAGAGAAAATGTTGGGTATACCTCCCAAGTCCAGTAAGCCTACTCCCACTTCATCACCAGGGGTTGATGTCAACACGCCTAAGGAAGCAGAAGGGAAAGGATCTATGAAGCTAGGGAGTCTCATAGCTTCCTTAACCCCCTTACAGTCCACCTTTGGACTCCCACAGATGGGAGTTCTATTTCTTGATGACCTTACCTCCATTCCCATAGATGAGATTCCTCCTTCCGATTATTTTTTTAGTAGAAAAAGGAAGGCCATCCTAAAATAGGAGATGCATAAGAGGGAGGGGAACATGGTTAAAAAAACTAAGGTCTTGATAGATGGAGAGAATTTGGAGGAAGAATATTTTTCTACAGAGATAGCAAGTTCCATGGGAGCCATGGAAACAAAAAACTCTTTTATCATGGGAAAAATGATAACCAGGATAAAGAAGAGTGATAAAATCATAGCACAATTACAAGAGAAATTAAAGAATGTCAAGGAAAGCATTAGAGAAAAAATGAGTAAAAGCTTGGAGCAGACAAGGGTCGCCGAAAGTTTAGAGGTTCAATCACTCAAAATGAGTTTGGACAAAATGAGTCAGGAAATACAACAAGTCAAATACAGATTACTCACCAAAAGGAGCACGCAGAATAGTTGCAGGATAGACTAATATCAATGGAAGATCAGATTATAGACCTAAAATCTTTCCAGGCCCAGTCACTGGAAGTGCATTCAAAAATAGAAATTGAACAACATAAATTGATTTTCAAGATAGAAATTGTTCAAAATTACTTTCAAGGAGTAGATAATGCCTTTGATAATATTATCCTGAGCAAAAAATAAGCCAAATTAGTGAGGATTAATCTACAAAAGGAAATTATATATTCGACAGGTGAAGAGGTACCCAAAACTACGAAAGTATCAGCCATAGAGAAAATCAGAGGCGACATCATGCTCAAGCTATGGGAGACCAACATAATTGAAAGCAAAATAATAGCCAAAGAAATTAGAGATGACTGTGAATAAGTTTTTGATCTTTTAGACAAAAGGTCATTAAATATTGGAAAAGATAATTGTACATGACTTTTGGGACAGATCAATATTGTAAGACATCAATTAAATTTTAGGGAAAATTTGAGTGAAATCCAAATGGAAATTTCACAATTAAGAAAAATCGATGTCACCCTAATGGACAGGTTGTTTGATGAGCCTAACTTAAAGCTATAGTCATTGAAGTTTACATATAAAGGAGTTGATGAGTGTCTTTCTAAGATTCAGAGAAAGGTTTATCTGTTCGAGGCGAGAGATCTTCTAGAACCCCCCAGAAATTTTACACAGTTCCTGGAGAGATGCATTAAATGTATCGAATCAAAAGAAGGAGAGTCATTAGTAAAGTAAAAGTATTATTTGGAAGACCTTTACTTCAAATAAAATGGAAAAATGGAGAAGATGATGAAAACGGTTTTGGATCTATTTTTTAACAAATAGTTAGTCTCTAAGAATTAGGAGATCACCAACCGTCCTAAGATTGGTGGTTTTGTATAAATGTAATTTTTCAAGACTAAGAAAAGGCTTTTTTCTGGAGGGATTGTAAAGAGAAAAATTATTTTTTCCTGAATTAATACAATATATATTGAAGATTCCAGATCTGGTCAAGCCTGAGTTATGTGTTTCTCTGTCATTCTATTTTTATTTCATACTTTTGTTTGAAGTGTTTCATGTGGTAATTTCTATTATAGTAATTAAAATAGTCGGATTATCTAATCGTTTATAGTGTTTTCTCTGTATCAACTTCAACGGATATAAGACCTATGAACGTTTTAAGACTCTGAAACTGTATGCTTCTGCAAAGTTATCATCCTTTTTTCTTGTATTAACTTAAAATGAGATTCTTCTTAAATTGATGCCTCATTTTTGTTATACAACTACATGTTCCCTTTTTCTTCATTCCGTCCACTGTCTCTTTTTAAATTTGACTCAGATACTAGAAAAGGCCTTTATTTCTGTTATACTATTAATTCATAATTTGGAAGCTCTATTTTTATAAATTTGAACCAGAAATTTGTGACCCTCGAAAATATTCTTGATTTACAAAAACGAAACCCTCAGCTTTCATGGTTGTTCCAGTTACCAGAGAACCCAATATAGAACCTAGTCTATCAGATCAAATGAACATTGTGTTAAACCTATTCAATACCATCTTACACACAACAAATACACGAGTAGAACTTGAATGATCATGGGTTGCAATTGAAAGGGATATTAGCATTCAAGAACAATGGGAAGCTAGACAGAGATACTTAAGGAAATGTGATGTCAGATTCCTTTAAACTCTTTCTTTTTACCCATTAATTATCTCTACCATTTTTGGATTCCTTAATGGTATACTTTAGAGCCTTAAAGTATAAACTTAGGAACAACATCTTTTTGGCGCTGTTGTCGGGGAGTGAAGAAACAAATATTTTCCCTGGAAGAATGACATTGACACTTTCTTTCTTTGTCAGTGAACAAAGATCGAAAAATCTTCTAAGGTTGCTTTTATCTTTCACTTGGCAACTCCACATTTTTTTTTAAAACTGGCTTCTTGCCGAAAGAACACCAAAAATAACTCAGATGACAAACAGACTTCGCCAGTTTCATATTCAAAAAAAAAATTAAAATCAAGAAGATCTCTTAGACAAATCATTTCACCCACACATGTCATATGTCAACCAGATTCTTCATGGTTGAACATCAGAGGAACACTTGAGAGATCCATATCCCTCCCCCTATCGATCAATATGTGCTCTTTTCCCGAAGTCCACACTCCTACTACCGAACGCTTCGACGAATGTCCTGTGTGTCCTGATTTAACCCTCGTCCATTCCCTAATATATTCATCTTACAAGCTTGGAGAAACAAGTTATCTTCACCTTGGGCCTTCTTTTTGTTCCAGTTTCTTGTGCCTTGACGATCAGTTCCCCACAACCTTTCTGTCACATTCAAGTACAACCCAAGTTTCAATCTCAAATCTATCAAAGGTTGCACACGGAGGTGTAGGGGTTGGAGGCGGTGTTGTAGGTGGTGCCATAGGCGGTCAAGTACTACTCCCTGGAATTTTTACTAAGGTGGCTGCCAGATATGCACCTCTTGTCCTCCCGGTTCCCCTACATGACCTTCTAGAAAATTACATGAAAAATCTCCCAAAATTTACAAGGGAAGGTGATTTAACTGCACAAGAGCACATCAATTTCTTTCACCAATTCGCCGATATCCTAGGACTCGAACACGAAGATGTCTACTCCAGACTCTTAGTATAAACTTTCTAAGGGCAGGTCAGAACCTAGTTCAGAGGCTTACCAGTGGGATCTTTAAGGTCATACGATGAACTCGAAAGTTCTTTCATCAGGCAATGGGGAGAAAGAAAAGATCACCTCTATTATTTGAATGAATTCGAGGTTCTTAGAAAGAAAAATTATGAATCAGTTCTCGAGTTCACCCAAAGATTTAATAAATTGTACAATAAAATTCCCATCAAGGTCAAACCTTCCCAGCCTGCAGCGAAAGTAACTTTCACTGGAGCTTTTGACCCCGATTTCTCCTTACTATTGTGAGAGAAGAGATCAGTAGACCTCTCCAAGATGCAAGATGATGCCCTAGAAATCGAATCAAACATGATGGCTTCAAGAAAGATAAAATCCAAAACGGAGGCTGGGAACAAAGAAAACAAAAGATACAGAGAACAAGGAGGATCTTCAAGGTCAGGAAGATCTTTGGGAGACAAAATGGACGACATGGCTAGGATAATTAAATAACTATCTAATAAGATTTCAAAAATGGAATTAGAGAAGACTAAAAATGGCCATTTTCACAGAAAGGATTTTAGAAGGAATCCCAACCCTCAAATCCCACAAAGACAGATTAAGAATGAGGATCAGAAAATCCCAACCCCCTTCAAGAGTGAAAAATTCATTGGAGAGGAAGATTTAGAAGATCTTGAGGATTTAGAGGAAGATATAAACAATCTAGGTGATGATGAGCCACAACCCTATTTATCAAGACAAGATTATGAAAAAATCTTAAATAAAGAAAATAGATCAGAAAATGACCTAAACGATAGTACTTATGAAGATTTGACCTACCAAGGTATTGTTTATGGTATAATGATAGAGCTTCAACAGAAGTACAAACTAAGGCCTAGAAACATGAGTATTACAATCACCCAAAAGAATAAGATATTATCGAGGAGTGAGACAGATGAGATAGTTTCAAAAAATGTTGAAAAATAGACTGTAAAAACCAACCAAATGGACACACAGCCTACCAAGACTAAGGTAGTTGAAACACTCACAGTCAAAACACCGAAAGCGAATTCTCCTGCAACTGAAACAAAAACTTCACCACAAAAGAAAGATGATAAGGGAGTCGAAGCCCAAAATGTTGAGAATGACAAAATTGTGGGAAATTTCAATCTGGAAAACAAAATCAATAAAATGAAGATCCCCATACCTCTTGTTGAGCTGGAAAAAAAACCCAACATACAAAAAACAAATTTCCAAGTTGATTAGTTTTTCGGAATATGAAAGCCAAGACGACGTCATTAACTTAGATGACGACAAGCCGAACATAGTTTTTGGCCCTCATTTCGAAGGTGCCAAAGACATTGTTGCTCCCTTCTATATCACGTTAACCTTGTTCAATCAACTACTCCATAATTGTATGCTTGATTATGGAGCATCCCACAATGTAATGCCTAAATCCATTATGGATAAATTGGGTCTCGAAATTCCTAGGCCTTATGGAGATTTGTATTCTTTCGATTCTAGAAAAGTTAAATGTATAGGCATGATTAAAGACTTGGTGGTAAATCTGGCTCAAATACCTGCAAAAATAATTCTCATGGACGTAGTGGTCGTTGATATCCCTCCGAAATATGGTATGTTGTTGGAGCTAACAGAATGTCAATGATTGAAGGTTTTTTAGGTTACAATCAGATCATAGTACACCATGATGATAAGGAAAAAACAACTTTCACTACCCCTTGGGGTACCTTCATGTACAATAAAATGCCTTTCACCTTGATGAATGCAGGGAAAACCTTCCAACGAGCCATGGACATTTCCTTCATGGGTGAAAAAGATAAATTCGTTGTTATCTATCTCGATGATCTGACCGTTTTTTCAAAATATGATGTGGAACATCTAGTGCACCTAAAGAAAACTTTCGAGAAGTGTCGTAAATTCAGTTTGTCCCTCAATCCCAAAAAATCTCATTTCACTCTGCAAGAAGGTAAGCTATTGGGTCATGTAGTGTCAAAAGACGGAATCAAAATCGATCCTAAAAGAATTGAGGGTATAGATACTACAGATATCGCTAAAAATGTAAAAGAAATCCAATCCTTCCTAGGTAAAATAAATTTCTTGAGAAGATTTATCCCTAACTTCGCTGAAATTGTGAAGTTGATCACAGATATGTTGAAAATGAATAGTGAGATGAAGTGGACAAGTGAAGCCAAAGAATATTTTCGACAAATCAAAAAAGTTATCAGCGAAGCACCAGTCTTAGCAAGTCCTGATTACACAAAAGAATTTCTAATTTTTTCCTTCGCCTCCAAACACACTATTGCAGTTGTATTATTACAGAAAAATGAAGAAGGCTTTGAAAAACCCATTTCTTTTTTTCAGTAAAAGTATGAGAGACGTTGATTTGAAATATATATACTATAAAAACAAGCTTACACAATGGTAAAGGCTCTCAAGGCTTTCAAAACGTACGTATTACATTCGAAGATCATAACCTATGTTCCTACAAGCTCAGTCAAAGACATACTAGTTTAGCCAGATAATGATGGGAGAAGAGGTAGATGGTTAGCTAAGATTCAGGAGTTCAATCTTGAAGTCAAACCAAAAAAACTCATTAAAGGCCAAGGTATGGCTAAATTGTTGGCCGAATCCAACTTGCAGGCACTTGGAATAAATCAACTACAAGAAGACAAGAGTTCTCTAGAAATAAATGAACTCGATTTCTCTACTCCTATGGTTGATATTGAAGACAGGTTTTCTTCTTCAGTCTGGTATCATGATATTGTTTATTATCTATTGACCCTTCAGTGTCCCAGTGAATTAACCCCATCTAAATCCAGGACACTGAAGTTGCATGCTATAAAATATTGTATTATAGATGGAAAACTATTTTGGAAGGACCCCTTGGGTTTTTTGCTGAGCTGCTTGGTCGAGACTGAAACTGAAAAGGTTATAGATGAGTTCCATGAGGGAGTGTGTGGAGGAAACCATGCTTGGTGAGCCACAGCTTATAAAATCTTAAGAGTGGGATATTACTGGCCTAAAATTTCCACAGATGTAAATACTAAAGTCCGAACTTGTGTTCCCTGTCAGTTGTTTGCAGGTAAACAAAAAATCCCAGCTTTACCTCTAATTCCAGTTAAAGACGAAGCCCCTTTTCAGCAGTGGGGCCTTGATTTTATTAGAGAGATTCACCCACATTCTAGTTCTCAACACAGGTGGATTCTAACTGCAACAGACTATTTTACTAAGTGGGTGGAAGTTATTCCCACGAGAAACGTGAATGACACAGTTGTAATCAACTTTCTGGAAGAAAACATTTTATCTAGATTTGGTTGTCCCTAAAAAATAGTCACTGACAATGCAAAAGCGTTCAAATCGAATGTTATGGTAAGCTTTTGCCAAAAAATCAACATCATATTAGGACACTCCACCGCTTATTATCCACGGGGCAACAGTTTAGCTGAATCATCTAACAAAAGTCTGGCAACTGTGATAAAAAAAAATATTAACTGACAATAAGAAGACGTGGCATATTCATTTGAAATACACTCTATGGGATAACAAGATAAGTACCAAAAGGGCGATCAGAATGTCCCCTTTTCAGATTGTTTATGGTACCGATGTTATTTTACCAATCAATCTAGCTCTACTTGTAATGCAAATTTGGCAAGACTCAAACAAAGAACCTAACGACGTTACCAGGAGAGCAAACTAGTTGGTCGAAGTTCAACAAAATAGGATTGAAGTAAATGAAAAGATGCAGAGATATCAGGATAAGATGAAGGTTTTGTTTGATCATAAGGCTAAGGATATAGATTTCCTCCCTGGAGATCTAGTACTAAAATGGGAAGCCAGAAGAGAAGACACTGGAAAATAGGGCAAATTCAACTCGATCTGGTCCGACCCTTATAGAGTCTCGGCCTCAAAAGGAGAAAATGTTTTTTCATTATAAAATCTAAATGGAGATATTCTAAGTGCCCCTGTAAATGGGCGATATCTTAAACATTACATGTAGGAACACATTTTCAAACTTTCAGTGTATATACCGGTTTGTTTTCACG
>ML785955.1:494528-514379 GCA_009831015.1 Picea engelmannii
AAAGTAGATCAAATCTAGCAGTTCGCAGAGTTAGTATGAGTGTATCTGACAGTTATCAGTTGTTCGCAGGAAAAGCGTGAGGACTCAAGAGACCAATTTTACTACAGGGGTAATCCACATGGATAACCATGATAAATACTTTCCATAAAGGTAATGAGTAAAAACTATTATGGTTGTAAATACGACGAACTATTAAGGTATGAAATGTGACCCGAGAACATGAGTTTAAAAATATCCTAAAAGGTACAAGTGAACGAGATGTTGATTTTTTTTTTATATCAAAAAAAAATAAAATTTAAAGATTTTTTTTATATATAAATAAATGATTAATACTCGCTACCACTCCCAAGTTTCTGAGGTTCTCTCACCCTTCCCCTTCGATCACTATCAATCTTACTCTTCACCCATCTTTTTTTTCTCCCTTTAAGTCTCATCTTAATTTCAGAAATGTTTAAGATAACTTTCGAAGCAAAGATAGGTAAAATCCTCTGTTTTTCCCAAGCCTTGGCTAAACCGGAAGTATGTCTGGGCTAATATTAACCTTTTTAGTCCTTCTACCAGAAATAAAAAGATAATTTTCGCTCAAGTGAAGTTCCAAAAAAAAAAAAAAGTGTTAATAAATTTTCCCTGAGATTCTCCATAAAGTTAAAGTGTCTGAGGGCCCAAAGTAGATCAATCCAGAGATTTTTTAATAAGTTGATGGACCTTTGATATAATAATTTTTTTTTTTCCTGAGTATGTTACATACTTATTGATTGCCCCCACTTCATAACAAATATGTATAGAAGGAGATGGTGAAAGGAAATTTGTTATCGATTGTCCCCATCTAACATAAAAAGGTGGTGAAAGGAAATCCATTATCGATTGCCCCCATCTAATATAAAGAGATGATGAAAGGAAATTCATTATATGATTTCCCTCATCTCAGCATTTAAATGCTAAAATTAATGAAGTGGTGAAAGGAAATTCAATGTGGAAAATCCGATAACTTCACTGGGGTACTGAACAGGTCTGTTGGCAGTGAAACAATGTCTCCATAACGGACAAGGCTATTATACACAAATTTCAAGATGCTCTGGTATTTTTCTTCTTTCATCCAGATTACACTCTAATATTATGGGATTCCATATTACACTCTAAGAGTCTCTCGATGCAAGTACGATCAAATAAAAAACTGGTAGAATGACTAATCTTGTTTTGATTATCTTGCACAAGTCTGAGGTCGGTTTTAGAAAGGGAAATCCAAGTGATCCTATTTCGAAATTGTCGAACGCTTTAGTTTGGAAAGTTTTCCGAAGTTAAGGTTGGGATCTATATCCCCTTAGTAGTTTTCATAGTTGTGTCTCGCAGACTGAAATAAATGACCCCATTTACCCAATAAAAGGAACTAAGTCTGCCCATTCTCCTCGTCTCGCAAGGAGATGAGATCCCCAATTAGAGCCTATGTTGAAGCTAGGTTTGAAAATTTTCAAACCTTTAAAACCAAAATCTTTCTCTTTTGGGATTCGGCTTTTCATAAGGTATAATCCTCACTATCAGACCCAAAGACCGGTACAGAAGTCCCAAAATGATTTCATTTCTTCATTATACTTAAAGACAGAAAGATCAAGTGTTATTAAAGTCTAGACACACGTTCTATAAAGTGTTTCAACTCGCGATAATTTATAACCTGAAAGGAGTTAATTAACCATCTTTTAATCTTTCAGGATTCGGGGTTTACTCAGAAAAACACCCTTTGAATACATTTTGAATCGAGAAATCCCAATTCTTAATTTCTCGAAGGAAGTGAAAGTCAGTCTTAATCCTGATTAATTAATTTAAAACTAATCTCATCTCAATTTTGGGATTTGGGGTTTAGTGGTGACATACCTCATGTTACCGCGATCCTCAAAACCATGAAGCATGAAGTCCCGACTCAATACGAAAGTTAAGGTTTAAAACTAATCTCATTGTGATTTCGAGATTCAGGGTTTAGTGGTGACATACCTCATGTAACCGCGATCCCTGAAACCCTGAAATGCAAAGTCGTGACTCAATACCAAATTTTAAAGAGAACTAATTTCATTTTAAAAATACTTTTAATAGTAATTAAACTTCTTAGGTACTTTCTTTTCAGCCTCCGTCAAAATAAATTTTTCGAATGTTGATTTTCGAATTGTCGACATATGGCCACATTAATAATGGATAGATCGTGATTTCTGTGACATAAACGCGTACCTCAGAAATATTCTCTGCATTAAAGGTATTAAATTCTTGATAGCTGCATCAATACTTTCACCATAAAATGAGTTAAAAGAAAATTAGAGGTTTGTGTTTTGAAACTTATCCTCGCTTTTTCTATCAGAAGTAAGATAATATAGCCGAGATTTCACACCTCTATTCTGTGACATGTTTTCATTCAAATACAGAGTCATGGCACCAAAGAAGGGACCCAAGAAGAGTGAAAATACAAGTCAGAGTTCCAGCCCAGAGGGAGATGTCATATCAGACACCACACCACATGCTATCGACTCAATTAAATCATGGAGACAAATTTATAAAAATCTAGACTGCGAGATAAAAATTTCCCCTAATGACTTTGAGAATCACCTTTGGGACATAGCAGAATCATAATTTCACAAAATTGCAACACGCCCACGGCTCATGGCGTGCAACGACATGATCAATTGGGCTTTGGACAAGGTTGATATTCCAACGAGAATCATTTTAAATGATCAAGGGGCCATTATCGGCTCATTCAGACCTGAACATATCCAGGTTATGTACAAACTCTCACCCAATCCTAATTTCATTTACAATGTTGAATTTATAGCGGAATTCCAGAGAAAGGAATGCACCGAGGCAGACCAAAATTACCCAGATTTAATCAAAGGTTGGTGGATATGTCCATCAAAATTTAGGGCCGATACCCACAGAATTTATGCCACATCTTCTTTGAATGAGTACATGGTTTATGTAGCCATGATGTTGTGCAAACTCTTCGAAAAAAAGAATCCCTGTCATTTCCCCGCAAAATGGGTTCCCTTTTTAGAAGAAGCATTAGAAGGATATAGTTTCAACTGGGATAATATTTTATCTGATAATATAGCGAAAGAGATTTCGGATTACAGAGCTGCAAGAGCCCAAGGTCAACCAGTGGCCTTCTACATGTCATCATACCTCATGGACGCAATTTTTTTTATGACTCCATTTCCCCTGATGAATTGGAGTTGGAACATAACCTGCCCTAAACCCATTCACGAATATCACTCTGAGCTATGGGAAGAAAATGCAAAAAAATCGTCTTATGAAATTTTCCATTTCGTGGTGATACCCATGCATAAAACGTTTTTCGGCTGTGATCCTCCTCGCATTTCTGAAGTAGTTTCAAATAACCTCAAGAAAATAGCAGACTGGTTCATCGAATAAAACTTCTCCTACAGTAGGGTTTATGGGTGCTCAATCCGCCCTCACGCACTCCCAAAATTCCTTTCGGATAGACTAGTGTGTAGGGAAGTATCACACCAAATAGTAAAAGGAGGTATTGGAATAGAGCTAAAGGAAGATCAAAAGAAGTCCTGACCAATCTTCCCTATGCACATCGGGAAATTTTCTTTACTAAATTTGGGACATTCTAGGATGGAAGTAGAGGCACTCGAAGAAGTTAAACTGTTAAATATTGAGTACAAAAGGAATGATCCTTATCAATTAGTGAAAAAACACTTGATGCACTGCAATATGAAAGCCTATGAACATGAGGAGTCCCCTTGGGATGACATGTTCAAAGTAACCAATTCTTATAAAGAAGTGTTGGATAGAGTACAAACACTATCGTCTGACCTGCAAGTCAGCTTTCAGACCTTTTAGAAACACTGACATAGTGGTCTTCCTCAAGTACTTCAAGGAGAAGTAATTACCCTCCCCTAGGAGCAAGAAAGCATTCCACCAGGTTTCAAGAAGGAAGCACAAAAGAAGGGGAATCTCGAAAAATCCCTATAGGATACAGAAAGGCCTCCACCAAGCAAAAAGACTGAAGCAGAGAAAAGGTCAAGTAGACCTCCCAAGTCCGGTAAGCCTACTCCCACTTCATCACCAGGGGTTGATGTCAACATGCCTAAGGAAGAAAGAGGGAAAGGATCTATGGACCTAGGGAGTCCCATATCTTCCTTAACCCCCTTACAGTCCACCTTTGGACTCCCACAGACGAGAGTTCTATTTTTTGATGACCTTACCTCCATTCCCATAGATGAGATTCCTCCTTTAGATTATTTTTTTAGTAGGAAAAGGAAGGCCATCCTAAAATAGGATATGCATAAGAGGGAGGGGAACATGGTTAAAATAAATAAATTCTTGATAGACGGACAAAATTTGGAGGAAGAAGATTTCTCTATAGAGATAGCAGGTTCCATGGGAGCCATGGAAAGAACAAATTTTTTTACCGTGGGAAAAATGATAACCAGGATAAAGAAGAGCGATACAATCATAGCACAATTATGAGAGAAATTAAAGAATTCTGAGGAAATCATTAGAGAAGAAATGAGTAAAATCTTGGAGCAGACAAGGGCCACTGAAAGGTTAGAGGTTCAATCACTCAAAACGAGTTTGGACGAAATGAGCCAGGAAATACAAACAAGTTAGCTATAGATTACTCAGCAAAAGGAGCACGCAGAAAAATTGCAGGATAGACTAATATCAATGGAAGAACATATTATAGACCTATAATATTTCCAGGCCCAGTCACTGGAAGTGCATTAAAAAAGAGAATTTGAACAGTAGAAATTGATTTCCAAGATAGAAATTGTTCAGAATTAGTTTCAAGGAGTAGATAATGGATTTGATAATATTATCCTAAGGGAAAAAGAAGCCAAAGCAGTGAGGATTACTCTCCAAAATGTAATTATATATTTGGCAGGTGAAGAGGTACCCAAAACTATGAAAGTATCATCCACAGAGTAAATCAGAGGGGACATCATGCTCAAGTTATGGGCGACCAACATACCTGAAAGAAAACGAATAGCCAAAGAAATCAAAGATCACTGTGAAGAAGTTTTTGATCTTTTAGACAAAGGGTCATCAAATATTGGAAAAGGTAATTGTACAGGACTTTTGGGATAGATCAATATTGTAAGACATCAATTAAATTTTAGGGAAAATTTGAGTGAATTCCAAATGGAAATTTCACAATTAAGAAAAATTGATGTCACCCTAATGGACAGGTTGTTAGTTGAGCCTAACTTAAAGTTGCAGTCATTAAAGTTTACAGATAAAGGAGTTGATGACCGTCTTTCCAAGATTCAGAGAAAGGTTTATCTGTTCGAGGCGAGAGATCTTCCAGAACCCCCCAGAAATTTTACACAGTTCCTGGAGAGATGCATTAAATGTATCAAATCAAAAGAAGGAGAGTCATCAACAGAGTAAAAGTGTTATTTGGAAGACCTTTACTTCAAAGAAAATGGAAAAATGGAGATCATGAAAATAGTTTTGGATCTATTTTTTAACAAATAGTTAGTCTCTAAGAATTAGGAGATCACCAACCATCCTAAGATTGGTGGTTTTGTATAAATGTAATTTTTAAAGACTAAGAAAATGATTTTTTCTGGAGGGATTGTAAAGATAAAACTTCTTTTTGCCTGAATTAATACAATATAGATTGAAGATTCCAGATTTGGTCAAGTCTGAGTTATGTGTTTCTCTGTCATTCTATTTTTATTTCATACTTTCGTTTGAAGTGTTTCATGTGGTAATTTCTATTATAGTAATTAAAACAACATATTATCTAATCATTTATAATTTTTCCTCTATATCATCTTCAGCGGATATAACACCTATGAACATTTTAGGACTCTGAAACTGTATGCTTCTGCAAAGTTATCATCCCTTTTTATTGTATTAACTTAAAATGAGATTCTTCTTAAATTGATGGCTCATTTTTGTTATACAACTACATGTTCCATTTTTCTTCATTCCATCCACTGTATCCTTTTAAATTTGACTCGGATACTAGAAAAGGCCTTTATTTCTATTATACTATTAATTCATAATTTGGAACTTCTATTTTTATGAATTTGAACCAGAAATTTACGACCCTCGAAAATATTCTTGATTTACAAAAAAGAAACCCTCAGCTTTCATGACTATTCCAGTTACCAGACAACCCAATATAGAACCTAGTCTATCATATCAAACGAGAATTGCGTTAAACCTATTCAATACCATCTTACAAACAATAAATAGATGGGTAGAACTTGAAAGATCATGGGCTGCAATTGAAAGGGATATTAGCATTCAAGAACAATGGGAAGCTAGACAAAGATAGTTAAGAAACCAACCGTGATCTCAGTTTCCTTTAAACTCTTTCTTTTTACCCATTAATTATCTCTACTTTTTTGGATGTCTTGACGGTATACTTTAGAGCCTTAAAGTATAAAATCAAGAACAACATCCTTGGTGTTCGTTCCTATGGGGGCACGACCCCCAGCATACCTCTTTCAGGCGTACTTCTCTCCACCCCAACTCTCACTAGAGGCACCAACACCCTCTCTGAGAAAAATCCTATACCTCCTATCAAAGCTTCAAGGACAATGGAAGCCAATAAGAAAGAGTCCCATGCTCATTGGGGCTCGGACCTGGCACTCTGGTTTCCTTGCAAACCCCATCCCTTGTTCAAAGGGGATAACATAGTGCAACAACATAGTGGATTAGGCATCTACAAATGATAAAGGACCACTACACTGAGTTGCGCCTGAATAAACTCACAAGACTAGCGCTACATAAGTATAAACTCAACTTATGCGTGGAATTCCCCACATAACTCCTAGAATTTATAGAGAAACAAAGGACAAAACTAGAGCATGCCAAAATAAAATTCACGCCTCGTGACAGGATGTCTTGCAGACTTAACCTGTCACAACTTCTCGTTGGATGTAATCCAAAATGCATAAAATGTTGTGGATAAGAGTTGTAGGGGATGTGAAGTACAATCATTCCAATCTCGTTAAACTCCCCAACTTCAATTATTGACGAATGATAGTTGACACACTTGGTGATATGGATTCTGGAGGAATTTAATGACTTCTTTACTACGATATCCGACCTTCTGGGAGCATACATGAACACGCTCAACTCTGTTGTCTTTTTCCATCCCCGAGCCACTACTATGAGGGTTCGAACATTCATATCCACCATACTCAATTTGCTATGCTATGGTGTGCTAATGTGACTCATTTAAACTAAAGAGGAGCGACATTGTGGATAAAAGACATTACAAGTCATTCAAAGGAGAAACTGGGATCACATAAGTATTAAATGATTGAGACTAACTAGATCCATAGGTATGCACCAGTCCATTATGTTTGTTGGTACCTTATATCATATTTCTTGATCACTAAACTATCTCAACCCCAATTGCAAGAAATATTCCCCAATTACCAAACAAAGATTGCTCCGTGATCTCGCCAATGAACTTGAAAGAAACACCGAAGCAGAATAGACAAGGCGATGAAGGATGCCAAGTTCCCCGAGTTTGGAACCCTTGATAATTTCATCGACCTGAGAGACTTTGTCAAGATGTAGTGTAAATCAGGGGAATATATGCGGCCCCGATGGAACAACACAGATTTCCATGGGCCCAAACTTGTGAAGAATTGTTTGTCAGTTGAACTTAATATGAGAGAAGTCACCCTTTCCAAGAAGTATCTTGGGATGACTGTTAAAGAATTTGTTAGAAGATAACACCATGTGGCCATTTTTGTTTTGTTTAAACTGCACTTAGTCGTTAGTTTCAGTTAAAAATTTATATTATAAATAAAGACACTGCCCAATTAGCAAAAGGTCGATGGTTTTTTTAAGACTCTTTCTTGTTGGTTGTTAAGAATTATTTTGAGACTTCTATGAATTGAGAAGTCCTTCTGGACCAAAGACAAGTTATTTTCATCAAATGCATGCGATTAGACTTGGAGAAGAACTACTTCTTATCCTGTTTCATGAATGATGTAGTAATGATTAAGAAAAAATAATTTTGTTGTCAAGTTATCCGGTACAATGTCTTGATGCTCTTTTCTTTAATGATGAAGATAAATCATTGTGTTATTATGTGATGCATGGTATCATCACTGAAATTTTGTCCGCAAATGGTTACATGAATCCAACATCTTCAAACAATTATGAGTTCACCCATGGACCAAAATTACCAAAAAAACATTTCCAAAAGGTCCAAAACTATACAACCAGTGACAAAATTAAGGTGCACTATGACTACACAGGTCGCGCGCGCACATGCACCATCCATAAATGCACAAAAAGCACACATGTGCACGACTATGGTCGCTAAAAGCTGCACACACCTGGGAACGATGCATTTATAAGATTGGTTGGCCTCCCACCCACTTTTGGTTCAACTTCCAAGTTGATTTGACATCCAAATCTCGGCTGGATCTGACTGGGTGGCTGGTGAAAGACCTAAAAATGCCCTAAACAACCCCTTTTCACACTATAAGTTGGTTTCACAATACCTCAAAGTGGTGATATAAAACAAGGCCATGGGTGCACTACATTTTCAAGGAATTCATTTGCAAGGTTATGTTGTTGCTATTCTCTTGGGGAATCCTCTTTTCTCATGAAGAGCATACTAGCATCATTACATTTGGGCAATCCATCTCACCTCTTGAGTGGATTAGCTTGGGATTCTTTCACCATTTCTTTCAAAGTTGTAAGAAGAGCTTAGTTGTGGGGGTCCAAGAGCCCTCCCTTGGAGGAAGAAGGGACCTAAAGTCCTCTTTCTTCTTGGTGTTTTCTTTTCACTAATATAATCCTTACCATTGGTGATATGAGTCTTATTGTTTTTTTGTTCTTATGTCCTTATCCTCAATAGTTTATCTGTTCTTTTATTTCTTAGTTTAATTCTTAGCTTGTTATTTTATGTTTCTTTTTCTAACCCTTTCCTTTACTATTGTCTTGCTTAGCTAACCCAACTAATCTTGTAAGCACCTCTATTTTGCTCATTTAGGTGATAGAAGAGGCACAACAGATTGGCAACTCCACTGGGGAAAGGTATCAATTTCCTTCACCATTTGGGTTTTTCTAGCTCTTCTTTTGGTTTATTTAACCAACAGGTACCTTAACCAGCCCAAGACAACCTGCAAAACATCCAATTCAAAGCTTAATTGAGAGAATTCCATCCATAATTTTCTTCACGGCCATGTGTCAGGTGTGCGTGGGTTTATTGGTCCACAGTCACGCATCATGCACATGTGCACCAAAATTACTATGTTGTTATGTGCACCTGTTCCTAAAAGTCTGTTTCGGTTTGTGCACAGGTGCTCAATGCGCCTTTGTCTACTCTAAGACCCACGCACTTGTGAAGAAAAATACACATTGTAAGATTTTTTGTGATTTGGGGAAGGCCCCTAGCCTTCTTAAAAATGATTTCATGCATGTTGTAATCTACATCACACTTAGTTCCCTCTCCATATAAAGGGATTAGTCAAAACACATAGGCACTTAGGGGGTTTAAAATCATTATTTCCTCTTTTTCTTTCATTTTTCCACATGGATGGCTTGCTTTGACTAAAAGTATTAGTTGAAATCATTTGTAATCACATAAAACTTGCATTGGGACTAGAAGTTGGATAAAAATCGTTTAGTATGCTCTTCTCTCGCACTTCAAAGCGACCTTGAGAATCAAAAAAAGGTTGTAGGACAATTTCATCTCCCTTAAAAAGACTAAAACCTTTAGGAGAAAAAAACAATCCCCTCGGGACTCCTCTTAGTTTATTTTTCAAACACATCTCAAGATTGTAATGGGCCCATACAGGCCCACATGCTACAAAGATATGATAGTGTTGAAGTTTACTTTTTTAGATTAAATCACTAGGAAAGTTTAAAGTTTTTGTAATGGGCCCATACATGCCCACATGATCACAATCTAGGATAGTTTCAAGGCTTTCTTATATTAAATCACAATAGGGAGTTAAAGGAATAGTAAAGGACCCACATGTCCACATGCTAGCTTCTTAGGGACTTTTGAATTACGCAAGGTTGTACCAAAGGCATTTCGTTAATTAGGTAATCAACACTTGTAAGGACCAAGTGAAGTCCACATGCAGCAAGGTGACACCTAATTCATTAAAACATTGGCACACTTTCACTCATTCACACACAAAAGTCACTTATCACTCACATAGTTTTCATCTCGAAACATGGAGGTCAAAGTAAGTTTCCTCCAAAGGGATTCCGAAACACCCCACCCTTTTCTTGATGAAACTATCCACTCCCATTTAATTTCAATGAGATTGGATCACACCCCTAGTCTCTCAAACAAACCACATCTAAATTTTTTCTAAAAACTCTCTAAGTTTTCCTCCACAGGAGGTGCCAAAAGAATTTTTTTAGTCTAGGTAGGATTTCAGGGATAGGCATCCAAATAACTCCCCATTATCTAGTTCTCACATTGTCAAAACAATAGAAGTTGCCAAATAGGGAACTGGAAATCCTCCAAGTCAAGTGTTCCTAGCACCATAAGGCAGGGAGATACCCATGAAGGGTTAAAGGCCAAGGTCTGGTTGTTCTATGTGTCCCCCCTTGAGGTACCCACCTCTTGGATGGGATCCATCCTGTGACCCATTTCTTAGGCCGAAAATCTAAATGCCGCACTTTGAACAAGGTACCTAGTGACCAAATTTTAGGACATCTACCCAGGTGGAAATTGTGGGCTGAAATTGCACCTTGATCAGATTTTGTGTGGCTATTGGGAAATATCACTAGCTCTTTTAGGATATGCCCCCTTTACCCCTCATTATAATTGATTACTTCATCCTTCACTAGTTTCTCTTCCAATGACTTCAGACCCCACTGTTGAGTACTATTGGAAGGTCCAATGCTATTTGAGAGGAAGGATGTTATGTCTTTTAGGACACGAGCATTTGTTTCCTTTGATCCCCCATGTGAAAAAAACCCACTTATCCACATATATGCTTCTTTTTCAAAATACTTTATGATGCACTTATGATTACATTTGATTTAGATATATATCGTGTAAAGTTCAAAAATTGCAACGAAGGCTCTTGTTTATTTATTACTCTCACCACAATTCACACACATCCACTCAGCTAGTCGGACATCATAGGGGACCCATAAAACCCCCATCATTCCAGACGCTTGTTGAACCTCCCTCCTATTTTAGGGGGAGTTCCTAGTCTTGCCAACTCATCGGCTCCACCTTCTCACACCCCTATGAGTGCCATTGTCTTAGGATCAAATTTTCTTGGTTCCACCTTACTTGGGTCCAATTCCCAAGGTCCACCATCCACTCACTCTCCTTTACACAGAAGCAGAGGGGCAACTTCCTCTCAAGGGGGAAGTACCAACCCACCTATCCCCCCTCAAGGGTCAGGTTCATAGAACACTCACACCATGGCTAGAAATAATCCTCTGCCATCACTCCAGATGCCATATTTGGCCTCTCTTAACATACCAAATCTAATAAAACTCACAAATGATCCTATATTGCATGACCCCACATGGTGTGCAATGCCTACCAAACTACCTTCAGACATCCCCAAGTTTGAAGGAAAGGCAGGGGATGACCCTGCCAACCATGTCATGAATTTCCACCTATGGTGCTCTTCCAGCAAGATTATGGATGATTCCATCCAACTACGAGTATTTCAACGCACACTCACTGGCCCATCAGTCAAATTTTATGTAGAAGAAAAGTTGAGGTCCCATGTGACCTTCGAGTCCTTGGCCAAAGCATTTTTTACCTTCTTCCAATTACCAATCTTCCATGACAATGGTCTTGAACTACTCTCTAATTTTAAACAAACCTCAGCCACACATATCACTGATCACATTCACGAGTGGCATCGACGATGTAGTTTGTGCAAAGCCGAAACCACCAAACAACAGTGTCTTGACTGGTTTCTCATATCACTTGTCTCTCTCCTCGGTAAAGATGTAGCTTCCACCTTCCCTCAATCAGAAGAAGAATCCATAAGTAAGGCTCAACAATATGACCTCATATATTCACAATCAGGGTACTTGTACATAGTACTTCCTGATCTCCCAAAACCTATGCCATTTGAATAAGACAAACCTGGGATGTCTCACTCAGTAGATGGATTGATTGGTAATACCATGCACCACAGTCCACAACCCCAACAAACACCAATGTATGGCACACCTCAATATCTGTTGGCATATGCAGGAACCCCTTATTATCCTCCACCCCCTTATCAAAAACCATACCTTGTTTCCCTTCCTCCACCCATCAGTGGGCCACCGCCGACACCCACAATACACCCACCTATCCAAAAAAGTTCTGGTACTCCCTCTACCTCATCTTATACTCTAAGTACTAGCGAAAGCACCATGCCTTCCTATGTACCTTACAGATCATTACCCCCACAGAATCTATACTTTCCATTCCCTAGTCCTCCACATCCCATGGCTCCCCCACACCCTCACACTGGGGTGAATTTTGTTCAACCCTCTCCCCTTCACCAATATGAAAATTTTGAACAGCTAAATACGGAAAATCTAACCCATCAGTCGAATAATGCCAAAAGGAAAGGAAAAAACAGGAACAATAGCAACCCAGGTCAAGGCAGGAATCACGCCCAGGGGGGAAATAAAAAAGGCGTCAAGGAAAAAATAACAACAATATTCGAACCAACTTCCCTTGTGCCCTTTGCGGTGATTTTGGTCATTATACTCATCATTTCCCCCAAATTGCTGATTTTAAATGGATGAAAGACTTAGGAAGTGTACCACATCCTCCAACACTGCCTGCCCCTCAACAGGCCCCACAACAATATGTCCAACAAACTCCCCCATCCATGCTGCAGAATCCCATTCTGCACCAGGGTGTGATGAACACCCAACATGATATGCAGCCTACCCCACCACAGTTGGGACAATATCTCAACCCAAACAATCTTGTAGATCGCACTATCCTCCTCACTAGTGAGGAGGAAGTCCTTCTACAGACACATAGTCATCAATACCGTGCATCCACTGAATCTCCTCCCATTCCCCCAGAAATAATCCCAACACCAACGGGACCCCCGTTGGTGATTCCTCTCCCTAACATAGACACACCTCTTCGCATCCCTTCCATCCCATTGCATAGAAATGTCCACAACTTGCAGGCTAGGGTGGCTCATAATTACAGTCTGGTCGATGACTTAGCACAATCCTCGGTTGCCATGTCAGTAAGTCCTTCAAACTTGTCCCACTCAGCAGAAATCATTACTTTCCTCCTTAGGGGCAGTCGACCCTGCGGATACTCAACTCATCACATTTGACCTCGACAACAGATAACCTCACCTCCCTGCTCTCATCGCTTTTCAAATCCCAGTGAGAATTCAGAACATTACAATTCATCGATGCATCATCGATGAAGGCGCATCCACATGCATCATGTCCAAGCCTGTATGGAAGAAACTTGGTTCCCCCAAACTCATACCATATGCCATTACCTTAAGAGCTTATGACGAATGACCATCTTCTCCTGAAGGGATCTTCCAAAATGTCCCTATAGAACTCGGGGGCAAGACCATTCTTATTGACATTGAAGTTATCGATGCCCCACTCGATTATAATATCTTGTTCGGTCGTAGCTACATGTACACTATGAAGGAAATTGCCTCTTCCTTATTTCGAACCATGATGTTCCCCCATAACGAGAAGATCATTACCATTGACCAGGTTTCACATTATGAGCCTAACCCTTCTTCCAACATTGACAACATTCTCCCTCTCATCCATACTAATCACGAAGCATACCCACTCATCGAAATGGGGCTCGAAATTTTCAAAGACCCATCATTGTTAGTAACTTGCCATGGTGCGTCACTGCTCCTTCATCCTTCCTATCAAGTATGTGTCGTATCATCCAACAGAACTGACATGGAGGATACCCTTCCTCCCAGGGAGGCTTCTATCATATCTGACGTCCCACTAGTCACAAAGATCCTCCCTCATGAGCCTCCTATGAACTCATCGACTCCACTAGTTCATGATTTCACCTCTCCCCAAGGCCATATCCCAGTTTGGGAGACAGTTCCCCATGCCATTACTCAAATCCCCTTCTTCTACCCTCCACCAGGTGTACAAGATTTCCAAGTATCCACAATGATTACTCTCCCTAATATGGTGTTGGCAATCCCATTTTGGTATTTACATCCAACAAAGATGGTCCCTCAACCATCCCTCCCCCTCGAAACAAAAGGAATCCCAATGACGATTCCCATACCCACTCCCACCATACCCTCTACACCCCCACTCACTAACCTCTCTGCCACAGTTGGGGGTAGGCGAAAGAAGAAGGAGCCCACAACTCCACTTCCCCCATGCATCCAACCTCCTTGCGCACTATGTGAGAAAGATGGATACCCAACCAACAAATGCCCATCTCTACCTGAGTTACGTAACCTAATTCAACTCAATCAAACACCATCACCGCTCGTCATTGTAGCAAGCACTACCGCTATCTCCCATAACACAAGTAGCAAAGGGCTGCGAACCAAATTCACTTGCACCATATGTTCTGAATATGGCCATTATACGCACCACTGCCCAGCACTACCTCAATTCCCGCAGACATTAGTCGCAGTACGCCAATGCTTCCAGCACAAACCCAATCCAGCTACATCATCCCTACCAAACATCACTGACAACCATTATGTCACGACTTTAGTCAATGAACGTATGAGATGCCCTTACTCTCTATGTGAATCCTTAGATCATTTGACATACCTATGTCCTATGATCATTGAATACAGAAAACGCCAATCGACCCTGATTCAAACCCCTGTGCCCCCTACAGAATCGATGATTAACCTTACCTCATCACTAGAGATTCTTCATATCATTTCTCCTGAACCAGAGGCACTCCCTATTCCTCTGTGGTTCTTGGATGACTTATCCAAGGATTTACCCCCAAATCCCCCCAATTCTCCCATTCATTTCCCCACGAAAATTTTACACCCAACCACCATTAGTACTCCTCAATACCTCAATATTTGGTTTATGTCGAGCGAACCATCACAATATCATTGTGTCGTTCCCCCTGCTTCTTCATCACTAGAGGAAAACCACATGGTGACAGTCACTGATATCACTCTTTATGATCCCTTGTATTCTCGCCAATTCCACTGTGACGAGGATATACTCAAAGAATTAAACACCCCCGACTACCCATGGGATGCGCTACACCATCGAGCACTCTTCTTTCCACAGGAAGCCCTCACGCTTCCTAACGAACACCCCATATACGTAGTCGAAACCAAGGATTTTATCCCATCAGGGCATATCAATTGTTTCAACAACCCCATTCCTACCCCTGATGCTTTTGAAGAAGGCAACATGGCCAACATTTCCTCGACCATCAAAATCGATATTTCCATAAAAAATGGAGTCGTCAAGGAAATCACCATTGGCGCCACATGCACTTCTCAAGAAATCAACGCCTATAAAGCCCTCTTCCAAGAATATCGAGATATTTTTACCTGGTCATACACAAAGATGCCTAGCCTTGATCCCTCTATTTTCGAACATCGCATAGATACATGGCCTGATATCACACCAATTCTCCAAAAACAAAGACTGCTACACCCATCCAAAGAAGTGGCCATTAAATTCGAGATTGACAAATTACGCACGGCTGGGTTCATCTACCCCATCACCTATACCTCATGGGTTTCCAACTCTGTACCCATCAACAAAAAACAAGGCACTATCCATGTATGCACAGACTTTCACGATCTCAATCACGCTTGTCCCAAAGATAACTTTCCAATGCCTTTCATTGATCAAATTATTGATGACTGCGCAGACCACAAGGCTCTATCCTTCATGGACGGTTTCTCTAGTTATAATCAAATCCAAATCCATCGAGTCGATCAATACAAAACCGAATTCACCACCCCTTGGGGTACTTTTTCATATTGTGTCATGCCTTTTGGCCTAAAGAACACTAGCGCAAATTTCCAATGGGCTATGACATACATTTTTCACGATCTAGCTCATATCATCTTCTCATACTTGGACAACCTCACAGCTTGATCCAAAAAATGCACCCAACATATTGATGATTTACGGATCATCTTCCAACGGTGTCGTCAGTACAACATCCGCTTGAACCCCCTCAAGTGCGTACTCTATGTCACTGTAGGGTGCCTCCTCGGATTCATCGTTTCACAAAGAGGTATTACTGTGGACACCCTCAAAGTCCAGGCCATCACATAAATTCCACCCCCCCAGAATTTATGCCAACTCGAGAGCCTACAAGGAAAATCTAACTTTTTACGACGATTTGTCTCAGACTATGCCACTCGAGCACACAATTTCCTTTTCTTACTATGCCACAATATCCCATTCCACTGGGATGAACATGCCCAAAAAGAATTCGACGATATTAAAATGGCACTCTCCGACTCCCCTTTAATTAGTTCACCCGACTATAATTGTGACTATATCCTCTACATATTAGCATCAACTGTCTCAGTAGCAGGAGTTCTCATTCAAATCGGCGATGACTAACGTGAGCATGTCATTTACTACATTAGTAAAAACCTTTCAGGGTCACCCTTGAAGTATAATCATGAAGAGAAACTAGCCCTTGCAGTGATCCTCGCAGTCTAGAAACTGTGCCATTACATTTTGCTTCACACGACTAGGGTCATAGCAGACTCCAACCCCATGCAATACTTGCTCAGTCATCGGCAAATTAATGGCAAATTTTCCCGATGGATTATTATCCTTCAGGAGTACGATCTCAAATTTTCAACACCCAAAAGCAAGAAATCTCTCAACCTCGTTGAACTTGTCACAACATTTCCCTCTGATACTACTAGTGTGCCCATCAATACTGACTTCCCTGATGAACATCTCTTTTATATCACTTCAGATGATCCTTGGTACAATGACCTCCTCGTCTACCTCCGAACCCAAAATTTCAATAACCACCTCTCACAAGATGATCGTCATCGTATTCACCACCAGGCCCCCTCTATCTCCTCATCAGAGATATCTTATATCGGCGAGGGGTTGACACCATACTCCATTGATGCCTGACCATTGATGAGGCCGATAGAGTCTTGAATGATTTTCATAGCAACGCATGTGGGGTCCATCTCTTGGGGATGTCCACTGCTCAGAAAATCATCCGAGCGGGTTATTTTTGACCTACATTATTTCATGATTGCATTCATGCCGTGAAGCGATGTGATAAATGTCAGCTTTATGCCAAAAAATCACGAGCACGACCTGCTCTTCTCCACCCAGTCATTACTACCGGCCCCTTTTGTAAATGGGGCATCAACTTCATGACTTGTAACCCACCATCTAGCAATGGACACAAATACATCGTGGTCGTAGTCGATTACTTCAAAAAGTGGGCTGAAGCCATGCCTACCTTCAACAACACCACTGACACCGCAACACATTTTTTCTTTATTCACGTTATATCCCACTTTTTAGTACCACTCCAACCAGTGTCTGATCATGGGAAACATTTTGAGAATGAGATTTTTGTCAAACTCTCATCACAGTTGGGATTCTCCCACGAGTTTGCCTCACCACATTACCCTCAGTCTAATGGACAGGTTGAAGCAGTTAAAAGGTCCTCAAGACCATGTTGCAGTGCATGATTAACAAACATAAGACCAATTGGCATCATATGTTATTTTCCACGCTATGGGCTTACCATACGGCTATGAAAACGACCATTGGTTTCACACCATTTCATCTAGTCCATGGAGTCGAGGCCACTCTTCCTATGGAGTGCGAAATTCCCACCTTACGCACTGCAATTGAGATATTACCCGACACTACTCCAATGGAGCAACATTTGCTGAACTTAGAGTCCCTAGATGAAGATCATCGATCTGCATTACAGAACAATGAGGCAGCCAAAAAACGGTCAAAGTCCACTTTTGATCACCATGTCAACCTTCACTCATTTCACGAAGGTGACCTCGTCCTTGCTTACAATATCGCTCACGATACCCTCGGTTATTGAAAATTCAAGTCATTGTGGCATGGCCCCTACATTATCCAACATTGCCTCACCAAAGGCACATACATCCTGGCTTCCCCCGAAGGCGTCTCTCTCAAAGAACCCGTCAACGGGCTATACTTAAAGAAATTTTATGCCTAAGCGTAGGCATTCTACATTAGGTTATTTATTTTTATAGTGTTTTTAATCTTTTTTCCATACCTCACATCTAAACTATCATTTGTGTTATTGACAGATGCTTCCTCCATTGGCCTACGACATCGGTTACACCGATGACGCCAACAATTGGACACAAAATCTCACTTCGGCAGCTTGGGCCCTCTATACCCCCTCACATGAACTGCTCCATTCTAGCAGCATATGTTTGGGTTCAACAACCAACAACCAAGCCGAGTACACTACCGTCATTGGCTTCCTCGTTGATTCCATCCATCATCATATTCGCCACCTTAGCATCTTATTTGACTCCCAACTAGTCGTCCTCCAGCTCAACAATGTCCGTGATCCTTGTTTTTTTCGCAAATACCTGCAAGTTAGACTTTTATCTTGACATTTTGATTTCATTACATTTACACATATTCCAAGACAATTTAATCAAATCACAAATAACCTAGCTAACATTATACTTGATTGGCATATATCACATCAAGATACCTTTACGCACACATAAACCATCAAGAGCCTCTCACAGCATATATAGATTAGACATCATAAATAACATTAAAAAACACACATGTGAACATTACAAAGACCCCAAAATGTATACTCATATATATATAAATCGGTCAACGGTGCCATCAAAATGTTTACATACACATAAAATACATCATATACAAAATCCATAGGCCAGTGAAGCACCTCGGTACAAAATTGGTGTCACTACACCAAAATGGGCTCACCAGCCTATATACAATATACAAAAAATACATAGAGAGACACTCAAGGTGCCTCTAGAGCACCACCTCCTGCCCCTCCCTCAAGTGGCAGTGCCCCACCCACTATCGGTCCCTTTGGACCTGGAAGTAACCACCTGGTCATCGCAGCACTTGCTACTGCTGCTCACCGAACAATGGACTGCCACATCAACGGAACTCCCACACACTGCTCCAGGATGCCCTCATCCTAGATCCACTACCACATGCCCTCAGGCACTCCATGTAACACCGCTTCCAAGCGATGACAAATATCCTGAAAATATCCCCTAGCCTCCACCGGAGGAGCATGCAATGGCCCAGAACCAGGGTCATCAAAATGGCGTCTCCTAGATGCTCTCTCATCCTCAGTTGGTCTCGCCTCAACATCCTCACGCTGATGTCTCTCTCCCGCCCGTGGCTCCCCCCACGAAGGCCTAACCGGCCCCTGATGAGTCGACGCTCTCATCAACTCAACCTCCCACCTTCGAGGTCCCACATATGCAAATACAACCAAACAAAATAAAGCATCAACATCCATCTATACATAATACATGGTCATACTATCTCAAATATCGACATATCAAAAAAATAAAAAACATACCTCAGTGGTCAAAAACCTCTCCTGGAGGTAACACCATATCCAGATCACCCTGTAAGTCAACCCCACAGTATGGATAATGTATTATGATCTGCGGCATCTTCCGCCACACCTGCGCAGCCTCGGCCATGAAAAAATGGCCACCCTTTGTAATGATCCCAAGCCATTATGCAAGGATCATCACTGTTTTGGTGTCTTTTAAAAACTTTTTCTAAGTGAGGTATTTCTTCAAACACTTTGTTGATCTACCTTTTAGATGTGTTTATATGTGTGTATGCAGCAAATAACAGAAAGAGATAACCATGGAACATACCTCAACCATATGCAATAAGATAGACAAGCCA
>ML785955.1:520307-549593 GCA_009831015.1 Picea engelmannii
GACTTTCATTTTATTAATATTTAATTAATTAATTAAATCACTTTAATTAATTAATTAACCTTTTTACCTCTGAAAATCTCCTTATCTCTCCTTGTGGCTTCCCTGGCCACTAAAATTCACTTCTAGCCATCCCATCCTGTAGTTCTTCTCCTCCCAATTCCAATGAGCTATTACACTGAGAGGTTCCTCCAAGTAATGTGCCCAAAATGCCCTCTTCAGTGATTTTAATTAACTTATAGCTCAAAATAGTCAAAATCATGGAAATTGTCGGAATGGAACGAAACCAAAGCCAAACTTTGAGGAATGGCTCATAATGATGGAATATGATGATAAATTCCAACTGGACCCCACAATGCCTCTCAAATACCCCTATACTCGCTATAACATCCATCTGGCTACTCTGGTCATCATAAGTCTTTGCCCTGTGATGATGTCCCAAAGTGGGGACATTACACCCTCACCACCACCGTGGCGAATCAAAATCATCAACCACTGCCTTAGTCATGGCTCTCGTGCACTAGGTGCAACCAATAAAACTCTAGGGTGCAACATCGACACCCTCTCCAAAAACCAGGCCACCAAGATGGACCCAAAGGCAAAGTACCCTGAGTCCGTAGTCCGACACCTGTCAAGCTTCCCTACCATCTTGGCATGCAACATCAAGCCCCAAGAAAAATTCTCTCCTACCAGTGGCCGCCCCATAATCCTCAGTTGACCACCACTGATCCACTGATTCGCAAGGGACCCATATACCCTCACAATCATCGCTGCTACACAACGATGAACTAAAGCATCCATAGCCCGAATACTCACTACGAAGCCTGACATAAAGTTCTCCCTCGAACAATACATCTGACCCAAGGTAGCCAACTACCCATCCCCAGGTAATATAGGCTCTGCCAGTAGGGGCATCCCACAAAAAGGGAGCCCAGTCAGAAAGTACACATCCTCCACCGTAGTGAAGTTTAGCTGCTCTCCTTGCACCATAAAACAATGCAGATCCAGACTCCATATCCGGATCACAAACTGAAGAATATACTCTTGAGCCCATATCAAAGGGCACTCAAAGAACTTTATCATCCCATAGGCTGCCAAAGTGGCATGAACCACTGACTCCTTAGTAGTCACGGCCTAGCTCAACTGTGACTAGTCCTTCTCTCACCAATGGACCGACATCGTCCCAATGATCGCCTTCAACCACATAATACAGTCATAGATCAGCCATCTCGAACATCACACACACTAAATTATCCAAAAAAGATGAGTTTTGCGCCCATCAGCCTTGCCTCCAAGGCATGGCTGTTTAAACCCATAGGCACGCAAACATGCATGCCTGTTCACCCCATAGGCCCGCACACATGCATGCCTATTCACCCCACAGGTGCGTACACATGCGTGCATGTTCACCCCATAGGTGTGCACACATGTGTGCCTATTCATCCCACAAGCACACATGAATGCGCGCCTGCCCGCCACACAATGGCGCCTCCATGCGCCCTTGTCACGAACACAGGCATGCATCACAGTGCACCTGTCCACTGCACAACCATGCACCCATGCACAGCTGTGTAGAAAATAGGCATGCATACCATGCGCACCTTTTTCCCCCCTTAGGGTGCACCCATGCGAGGATATCCAGATAACAGGCACGTACCCATGCACACATATTTTTGGATTGCCCGCGCACTAGGGGGCCCACACCCACAAAACCCCCTGTACGATGAATATTTACGTATGCTCCTAACCTCATAGAGTAATTGTCTGGACGTTGAGAAACAGGTTATCCCAATATTAGCCTCTTCCCTAGTAGTTAAAACTTAATCTTGTTGTTTTTCAAATTGGTTTATACATGCTTGCATCTCTCATATTAGCCCCACCCAAGAGAAAATAGAAAAGAAAACAATCCTAATTGAAGGAAGAGCCTTCATAAGAAAACACAAAATCCCATCAATAAATTGGTTAGATCACAAGATCTGGAGAACCATTCCATTTTTAAACATTGTAGAGTCTAATTGGGCCTCAGTGGCAGGTTTGGTTCCTACTGTTGAGTCAAGGGATTGAGGACCCATCAACAGAATTGGCGCTAGAAAGAGGGCCTAAAAATGAATGGCTAAATATATATTTTATCTATCATTTCAAACAACCTACAGATTCGTAATAGACCACATGGATGGATAGTCCTTCACAATACAACCCACACACGTTGAGTATTCATGAAATGGATAACTCACCCCATCTCGAGGAAGAACCTTTTCACCCTGAAATACCTTATGCCCTTCGTCATGAGGAAGTGAATCAATTCAGGAGAAGCACTAGAGCCTATGCCCGGTAGATCGGTGCATTGTCCTTAGCTCCCATCCTCCCTTGAAGAAAACAACAAAGAAGACTAGTGGTTAGCACTCCCGTCGAGGTTTTCATACACTCTGTAGAAGACTTAATAGATTTTGCAATTACTGAAATCCAAGAACCTCTCGATCTAATACACGAAACGCCCTCCATCGACGTCTCTGAGCCAAATGAATTTTTGTAAGAAGAAGAGTTTGACTTGGATTCCAAAGATATGGAGGGTAATAATAACCATGAGGAAGAAAGAGAAATCCCGCTTTAAAAAAATCAACCCTAGTTGGTCGTAGATGTCATGGCCATCCCTGGATGAGTACATAATCTTCCCCGACATCCAGAGAGGTTGATTCCTAAGTACGACCCCGAAACTTCAGGTTTATCTGAGATCATATCAAGAATTTCATACTCGCGATTAGACTCATGAATGTTCAACATGAAGACATAGTCTGTAGGCATTTCCCCTACACGTTTGAAAATTCAGCTTCCACGTGGTATTTTTATTTGCCAGTAGGATCAATATTTAGCTAGACTAAGTTCCAGAAAGACTTTCTAGATAAATTTGCAAAAGAAAATACTATGATATCCCTAATGGATGAGTTGTTTGTGACCACCATGAGTCCGAAATAGAGGGTCAAAGATTTCAACTAGAGGTTCATGACCATCTTAAACAAATTCCATCCTGCGACAAAACCAACTCAATATTTGCAAATCAAGGTTTATGCCAATGTGCTCCCAGCTTCTATTTATATGTTTGTAAAAGGAGTTGCTAAGCAAACCATAGCGGAAAATTTTGAGGAGGCCAATACAATAGAATTCTATATGAAAGGATGTAAAGAGGTCCAAGTCTCTTTAGTAAAAAAATAAAGACAACCCCCTCGCGGGAGAGGACTCCTTCTGACTAGACCTCCGGGAAAACCTGTTGAACAAACTCCTGACAAAGGTAATGGTGATATAGAAGATCTACACCTCATGGTTAAGAAATTATCAAACAAAATCATAGACATGAAGATAAATGCAGGGGAGGGAAACTAAGGCTAAAGGCCCTATAAGACTTTCTTTAAAAGAAACCCATATTTCAAAGAAATTAAACCTCCCCCCGCTAACTTAAATATCGATCTAGGGAATGTCACGTCTGATTATTTCTATACTTATCACTAGGAAAACCACTCTGAAATGGATTTCCCTCAATGGGTACATTCCATGAATTTGATGGCCAATCAGTTTCTAGACGAAGTCTCCCTGATTGAACAATCAAGTAGTTTGGTTATGAATATTGCTAACCAAGAAGAAGTCGACCCACCACAAGATACATCCATGCTGAAATGGGATCCCGACTTGATCATGACTTCCGATGATTTGTTTGAGTCTGGGGACCAACCCGTGGAAGTTTCATTGATATTGACACGTAGTAAGGGCTCGCCTGGCTCCAAATATACCGACGCCACCCGAGCATCGCAAAGTAAGTTAAATCTTGACCACTCGAAAACATATTTCACTCTCGGTAAAAATCCTATAAGCATTCATACCTAGGAATCACCGAAACTGGATTACAACATGGTCGAAGATTTGAAGAAACTAAAGGCCAATATTTCATTTATGGATATATGCAGGATCCCTCAGTAGAAAGAATTTCTGATACAAGCCTTGAACTCTGCAGAAAACTTGATGACGGGAAATGGCCTAGAAAGAAGTTTGACTCACACAGATCTGGTGGGAAAACCAACTGTGAATACTTGTTTGAGAGATAGAAAGGGAAAACCTTGTGTCCCCTCGTTCCTCCTAACATTTGAAATCTTCAATAGAAACCTCCACAACTGTTTGGTAGATTATGGAGCATGCCCTTGTCTATTTGCAAGAAATTGAATGTTGTTCCTCTCAAGAGTGATAAGCATGTCATACAATTAGATAGAACCTAGGTCAAGGTCATAGGAGAACTCAAAGACATGATGATCAGAATATCGATGCACCCCACATTTGTGCAAGTGATCGACATTATCGTAGTCGATATCCCAGAGGCATATGGGATATTACTGAGTCGATATTGGTCTGAAAAGATAAATGGATACTTCAGTATAGACTGGGCACACGTTTGGCTACCACTAAAGTGATGCAAAAACATGATCAGAATCGACAGCGAGAGATATCTAAAACATGCGGTCACTGATTCAAAATCCCCTAACAAGCCCTCGTCCATAGATTTCCCCATACTGGGAAATTATTCCTGTGAATCCTACTTCGGAAATGCCTCCCCCGCCTATCCGATGTTCCTCTTACCCAAAAATACGAATTGATTTTCCAAGATAAATCACCAATACTGACAGGATACACCCTCTTCTTCCAAAACTCCGCTCTAGATCTTGTGAAACAAGAGGTCAGGGAGAAAGAAACTAATAAGGGAAACAAAATAACAATTCTCGTTCACAAATTTGGACCCTCTATTTTGATGGATCTAAATCTCAAGAAGGGTCTGGATCAGGATGCATCCTCATCGATCCTATTGGTAAACATCATTTCTTGTCCTGTAGGCTAGAATTCGAATGTACCAACAACACTGTTGAATATGAAGCTCTGGTGCAAGGATTAAGGAAGGCCATAGATTTGGATAACAAAGAACTAAAAGATTTTGGGGACTCTAAAATTATTGTTAGACAAGTAAGAAATACTATACATTGAAATTCTCCTCATCTGAAGAATTATCAGTAGGAGGTGCATAGGTTAATAGAGCACTTTGAGGATCCCCAGAACAAAGAATATTCTTGTTGACTCCTTGTCCAAAGTCGCTTCCAGGATGTCACCTTTAGAAGATTATGAAGCCTCCTGATTCACTGTGGAGCTCCTCTACAAAACGTCGGTACCTAATAAAATCTCCAATTGGAAAGTCTTTGAAGGAGATCAACAAATCATAAACTTATTAACTAACCAAGATAATTTCAAAGATCTCGCTATTGATGATTTTCTTGGGCCCCGGTGTTGCGAAGTCCTCATTTCAATAGAATTTTTTCCTTTATACTTTCGCCTCTGATCAATCACTAGTTTCAGTCTTGACTCAAAAGGATGATGACAACAACGAAGCCCTGGTGTCATTTACAAGTACTAATCTTCAAGGCGTTGATCTCAATTATCTTGTTGTAGACAAACATGCCTACGCGGTTTATAAGGCAGTAAAACATTTCAAGTCTTACATCCTCAATAATCATACCAATGTAATTGTGTTGCACCCTATAGTATGTTCCTTTTTCAACCAACAAGAAATGGTGGAAAGTAGGGGGAACTGGATGGAGGTAGTCCAGGAATTTGATCTAGATATAAAACCTGCAAAACTAGTAAAAGGACAAGGGTTGTGCAAGCTTGCATCCGAATCCCATGATCAAGTAAATACATATCTCGGATGGGAGAATAAAATGGCACTATGGTGTGGTGAAGTAGAATACATATCCCTAAGACAAGACTCTTGGTATAAATATTTAACTTATCTTCTACATCACATAACTTGTCCCGAAAACCTCAACCCTAGAGAAAGGAGAGCCCTGAGATTAAAATATGCACAATATCATCTTATAAATTTAGTTCTCTTCCAGATAAATTATGATGTGGTACTATTAAGATGTCTTGAATGAGGAGACACAGAAAAGGTACTAAAAGAACTCCATGATGGCCCCGCCGGGGGACATTTTTTTGGAAACACTACCGCTCATAAGATTCTGAGAGCCAGTTATTATTGGCCCACCTTGTTCAAAGATGCTCATACTTACTCTAGAAACTATAAGACTTGTCAAATAAGCATTCGAAAGGAGAAAAGAGAAGTGGTCCCACTCCAACCTGTTACTGTCTCTCGGCCTTTCGAGCAGTGTGGGTTGGATATCATAGGATAAATCACACCTAGTCCTCAAAATTGCACAAGTACATTCTTACCACCACCGACTATTTCACGAAATGGGCAAAGGCCATCCCTATGACTCACGTAAATGAGAAGGTAGTGATACAATTCATAGAACAGAAGCTGATCACGAGGTTCGGTGTCCCTTTTGTTCTGGTCTTTGATAATGTAGCTTACTTTTCTTCCACCCTACTGACAGAGTTCGCTCTGGACAAAGGAATCATAATCAAGTACTCTGCAAATTACTATCCCCTGGGAAATGGTGTGGTTGAATCAACTAATAAAAACCTGGTAAGGATATTAAAGAAGACGGTTACGGATAACCAAAGAAATTTTCATAATCTACTCTATAATTCTCTATGGGATGATAGGGTCACACCCAAAGAAGCTATAGGAAATTCCCCATACTTTTTGGTCTACGGGAAAGAAGCCATCCTCCCAAATGGACTCTATCTTTCGTCTCTTCAGCTGGCCCAAGATTCCAACAAAGAACCCTCATCGACCATGGAACAATGGATTAACACGCTTCTCATGCTGGAAGAAGAGAGAGAAAAGGCTAATTAAAAATTCCTAGATCACCAACAGATAGTGAAAAGATGGTTCGATAAGCATAAGGCTAAAGAAAAGAATTCTGAAGTATGAGACTTAGCCCTAAAGTGGGACAGATAAAATGAACCTAAAGTGAAAACATTATAAGTTTAAGAGTTCCTAACTCATCACTCACTCACAAACACTAGAAGCACTGCAAAACTTGCAGTTACTTTGAGGAATCCTCTATCCAACCAGAGAAAATGAACGACTTCGGAGAAATGTTAGAAATTTCTACTTTGTGGTTCGGTTAGACCTCAAGGGAAATAAGGAAAGATGGAAAGGACTAGATAAACCCAGAAGATGGAGCTAGTGAAGAATCCACCTTAACTCTCTCACCTAGAAAAAAAACAGACATCCTTCTCTCCTACTCACTCAGTGCATCATGCTGAAATGACATTGATATTGTCAAAAGAGTGAACAGTAGGAGAGGGTATGTAAATATCTCTTCCAGGGATATGGATGCTCACAGGCAGTGGAGAACAGTCTGTGATGTCAGGGTGACTCTGTCTTGGCTATGGATGCTCACTGGCAGTGGAGCGACACCAAAGAAGGGGAGTAGAGGTAATTAAAGGTCTCATGTCGATGAATACTTTGCTAAAAATTTGTAAACAAAAAAGGGGGGGGATGAGTCAGGGTCAAAGGAAATGAAGGAGGAGTGAGGTTAAAATCCCATAGGCAGACCTAACAACATCAACCGAAGGACATCAGATGCAAAGGTTAAGAGGTTCTAATTTAAGACAAATTGAGATTCTCCATCAGTTTTCGTATCAATTGAGCCTTGGAGGAGGAACAAAGATTCTGCTTTCGCCCAGTGAATTGCCATTTTTTGAGCACTCAACACACCCTAAAAGTCTTTCCATTTTTCACTTTTTGGGTAACACTTGATCCTTTTCACTGTCTGTTTTTCCTTCAGTATGAAACTAATACTTGTGCTTATTTTTCATATTTCATGTTTGATTTTTCTAAATTTTTCTTGAAAATACAACAAAGAACCATCTTAACCATTAAAGGGTACTTAACAACTACTTAAGGAATAGACAAGCTAAATATTTTTCCAACACGCTTAGGATTTCGACTTTGGTAAAGATTAAAGGCGAAAAAAAATTGTTTGAGAAGTTTAAAATAACCGAGCTTCGATCTTCATCGGCATTAACAGAAGAAAGTCTTTCTTTTTGTGATTGAACTTTGGTAGGGGTATCGTCGAAGATCGATCCGTTCATATTCGATAGGAAAACAAAAAATTAAGCGTTGCACAAAGGAGAGGAACGATATCACCAATTGCTGACACCCAACGTGATTTCGGTGTCAGGGAATTACAAAATAAAAAACACATTAATTTTTCATTTTAAAATGTCGATCCCCGATGCCACCCAACTATAGGTGGTCGCAATATCAATTCCCTTTAGAACTTTTGATGTGAGTAGAGTCCCTAAGTGAAATCCTTACCATCCATCCGAATGCTAAATTTTATGTTCAAATACTTTAAATAACCGAGGGTTTATGATGCCACATGAATATCAATCGGTATCAAAAGTTTTAAAGGGAACATGTAAACAAATTTACAATGCAATAATAATAGTTATAAAATCCCATAATTTGCACAAAAAAATCAGATAAAAGAACCCAGTTAATTTACATCCAAAATGGAACGGGATACATTCAAAATGCTTCAAATTTTCATATAATTAAAAAAGTTCCTGCCAAGCTTGGGCCACATACACAAAGATATCATCAGCATATTTACTAACTAACCAGGTCACATTGAGAGTATAAAACCCTTACGACAAAAGAGAAGAAAAGTTAAGAATCACTTCGGGGAACATAAAGCAAGGGCTCACCCATTATGCATCTCCTACGTACGCACCCTCTGCCGGACTACTTCTCACACCCTGTAACATTTCCTTTTCCTCTTCCGCTAACATCCTCTACACCTCGCGTAACTACACAATTGTGTCTTGAGCTTTTCGAATCTTTCTCTGGAGCCAAATTGTGCTTCCTCCATGACCCTAGGACACTAATACCTCCTGGTTCTTCGCTGCCAATTAGTTCCGCAACTCTCTATTTTCTTAGTAGATTTCAGCTATGGAAAGTTGGGCCTGCTCTAACTGTTGGATGGAACTCTTGACAGGAGAACCCAATGATTTTTCCCTCCCCTTTTATTCCCCGCTTCCTTTACTGGCAGTCCCCACAGGTCGGGACCAGTTAGTAAGCATTGTAGACCCCTCAGCGGTGCGATATACACTCAGCTCAATTGGGGGGCAGTCTTCCTCCGTTTTTCCCATATATTTCCTAGGCCTCCCCCTTCTCCATGGTGTCTGTTCCTATGGGGGTACAACCCCCAAAATACCTCTTCCAGGTGTACTTATCTCCACCCAAACTCCCACTAGAGGTTTCGACACCCTCTCTGAGAAAAATCCTGTACCTTCTATCGAAGCTTCAAGGACACTGGAAGCTAATAAGAAAGAGTCCTAGGCACATTGGGGCTTGGACCTGGCACTCTAGCTGCCTTGAAAACCACATCCCTTTTTCAAAGGGGATCCTATAGTGAAAAAACATAGTGGCTTGGGTGTCTACAAATGGTAAAGGACCACTACAATGAGTTGTGCCTAAATAAACTCACAAGACCAATGCTATAGAGGTATAAAATCGACTTATGTGTGGAATTCCCCACATAACTCCTAGAATTTGTAGCAAAACAAAGGAGAAAACCAGAGCATGCCAAAAGAACACTCACGCCTCACGACAGGATGTCTTGTAGACTTAACGTGTTAGAGCTTCTCGTCGAATGTAATCCAAAACGCATAAAATGTTGTCGATCAGAGTTGTAGGGGATGTGTAGTACGACCATTCCAATCTCGTTAAACTCCTCAGCTTCCATTATTGACGAATGATATTTGACACACTTGGTGATACAAATTATGCAGGAATTTAATGACTTCCTTACTATGGTATCTGACCTTCTGGGAGCATACACATGCACTCTCAACTCTGGCATGTTTTTCCATCCCCAAAGGTCAAGAGACTACTATGACGGTTCCAACGCTCATATCCGTCGTACTCAATTTTCCAGGCTATGGCACGCTGACATGACTCATTTAAAATAGAGAGGAGAGGTTGCATGGATAAAATGAATTGCAGGTCATTCAAAGGAGTAACTGGGATTATGTAAGTATTAAACGATCGAGACTAAAGAGCTCCACAGGTACACACCGGTCCATTATGTTTGTTGGTACCTTATATCATATTTCTTGATCACTAAACTATCTCAACCCCGATTGTAGGAAATATTCACCAATTACAGAACAAATCTTTCTTCGTGATCTCGCCGATGAACCCGAAAGAAACACCGAAGAAAAATTGACAAAGCGATGAAGGATGCCAAGTTCCCCGAGTTGAACACCCCCGATAATTTCATCGACCTGAGAGAAGTGGTCAAGCTGCATGTCAAACAATATGGGAAATGGACCGAAGAGTTCGCAGAGATAGCCGATGTGAGGCTAGGAAAAGTGCAACAATTCGCAGAACATCTAATCAGATCCCAAACCATGCTACAGTAGCTGAAATCCAATTTAGTAAAGTACCAAGTGAATGCAGTGGACATCAGGGGAATATATGCGGCCCCGATGGAACAACATAGATTTCCATGGGCCCAAACTTGTGAAGAATTTTTTTTCAATTGGACTGAATACGAGAGAAGTCACCCTTTCCAAGAAGTATCTTGAGATGAATGTTAAAGAAGTTGTTAGAAGATAACGCCACATGGTGATTTTTGTTTTGTTTAAACTGAACTTAGCCATTAGTTTCAGTTAAAACTTTATATTATAAATAAAGACACTGCCCAATTAGAAAAAGATCGATGGTTGTTGTAAGACTCTTTCTTGTTGGTTGTTAAGAATTATTTTGAGACTTCTATGAATTGAGAAGTCCTTCTGGACCAAAGAAAAGCTATTTTCATCAGATGCATGTGATTGGACTTGGAGAAGAACTACATCCTATCCTTTTTCATGAATGATGCATTAATGAGTAAGAGCAATTAATTATGTTGTCAAGTTATCTAGTACAATGTCTTGATGTTATTTGATTTAATTATGAGGATAAATCATTATGTTATTATGTGATGCATGGTTATGGTAGATGAATTAATTCATCTTACCATTATCTGATTACATATGTGTTTTATTTCTGATAGTTAGTTTCTCAAATAGTAATTGGATGCTCACATGTTTAATGTATTAGTACTAGGCCTGTGGTATAGAGTAATTATTTGCACGTTGAGTAGCAAGCTATCCCAAGCTTAACCTCTTCCTCGGTAGTTAAAACTTAATCCTGTTGTTTGTCATGTTGGTTTACACTGACTTGAATCTCTCATATCAGCCCCACCCAAGAGAAAATATAGAAGAAAACAGTCCTAATTGAAGGAAGAGCCTTCACGATAAAACACAAAAGCCCATCGATAAATTGGTCGGATCGCAAGCTAGAGAACCATTCCATTTTTAAACGATGCAGAGTCTAATTGGGCCTCGGTGGTGGGTTTGGTTCCTACTATTGAGTCAAGGGATTTAGGACCCATTAAAAAGTTCTTAATTGGAATTGTTTGTAGTTGGGGGTTTGTACCAATAACCAAGTTTTAAAGTGGTATAGTACTTGACCTAGTTTATAATATTGAAATACATAACCACCTTTCTTTATTTCCTTTCATCCTGTGTCAAATATTCTCCTTTAATAACCATTTCATGAGGGTCTTCTTTCCCTATAAGCATTGTTCCAACCAATAATCAGTGCCCCATTCATTATCTCTTGGGGAAACCATTGCGTATATGTTACCTATAAAAAATGGAGTGCCAAAATGTGATTCCACTAAATGACCAAGGCATAAAACATTGATGGTAGTTATTCAAAATTTAATCGAAGGATTCAATGAAATTGGAAGTACAAGATCTGAGACGTGATCATAACCTGTTGAAATACTTGATTGGTCCTCCTCCAACTGAGATAATTCCATAGTTATACATTGACCAATGGGGAGTGATACACAATCCCATATATCAATCGATTCTATTGATTCACAATCATCCCATTCATTACTACTACATGGACCACAGAAGCAAGTGAGTTTTCTCGTCCATATTTCAACTATTGCATTGTCTAATGTTCTAACTGAATGGAATCGATGAGTGCCATGGATTGTTTTTAATTCATACCACTATTATCGATCTACATCGACCACCTCCCATAAATATCTATGTACATGTCCTTTTCTGTGTGACTGGTCTTCATGGGTTCCTGTTCCCTCTCCCATTATTGAAGAACACCATTCAACAATGGATTTCTCATCTTGAGTAAGGGAATTAGTTGTAACTTCATTTCTTTCCTATGTAATTCTCTTTTTATGCATGTAGTTGCTCCATCATGCTCCCCTTTCCCATGACCAAACTCAAAATAGTTCCAAATGTGTGGTACCTTTAGTTTTTTGTGCAACATACACAACCATTGAAATACCCAAGCACTTTTTAACTAGTCTGTGCAACCATTTGACCAAATACAATGTTGATCCATCTGTATGTTATTCTCCTTAAGGTGATTGTAGAACAACTAAAAAAAATATTGTACGTAGGATAAGTCATGGCACCAATCATCGCTTATGTAGAAGTGGCACTATTTAAATATAACTTTGTTTTGTTCATTACTATCTGTTCCATGAATGTATCTGATATGGACCATTACACTAACCTTCTCTGAGTGATAATATTGTATTTGAATCTCATTTTTCATTTGAAGGGTGTAGTTCTCAGCAAAATCAACCACTGATAACATAGTACCAACAAGAAATGTATCTCTACGTATTCTAAAATGCTCATCTTGCCATCAAGCCATATTGAAATTTGGACACAATGTTGTGTCTTTTCGATGAAGTCCTTCATGAAATCACAAAATTGTACTTGGGAAGTAATCAATTGTATCTTTTTTTCTTTCTTGTCGTTTATCAATATCATATGTGACATATTTAAATCTTTTCAAGGTAACATCCTTCCTCCCCAATTCATACTTATCACTTACATGGATGCACTTGCTCAGTAATTTCATTCCACTACACCTCGGGCATGTCCCATATAAGCATGTTTTTTGATAAAATGTAAAACCATCTGGCCTTGTACACAATATTTTGTGAATAAAGTCTCTAGATTACAATGACATCAATATAACTAAGCATTCCTACAAGGGTGTTATTCAAAACACAATATATGTGTGTGTGTGTGTGTGTGTGTGTGTGTGTGTTCCATAATAATAACCATGCTCAATGTGATATCTACAACAATATGTGTTATGAATTGTGTTTATTTGAGCATACCAATGATTGCATTTATGGAAAGATATTTGGCCCAATCTAAGTGCACTATGAATTATTCCAAAATATCTCATAAAATCCCATCTGTGTAATGTCAAGAAAGTGTTTAATATGGGGTTAATGGTCCCTAGATCCCCTTCTCATGCGATAAATCTTGAACTAGTCCCTTAACTGCTCCAATTAAATTCATTTCAGAATGAGGTAGCCTACCTGTGAAGGTCCACAAATATTTTGGGTCACCAATGTCAGAGCTATATCATCTATGAGAATACATTCTAAGGGTTTTGACATTGAATTTTAAGAGGTGAGAGGTTTGCTGTAGAAAATGATGTTTTCTTGTGACCTTGCTAACAATTGATTGTGACAAGACATGTCGGGCTGCATTGTGGTCTTTAGAACAATATTTCTTACCAATTTTTTGAAAAACATCTACAAGGTTTCTAACAATATGATGACTTGTTTCTACACTTTTGACTATTTTAATGCCTAAAATTATCCTAACAACAATCAAACTTCTATATTTTAACAAATCTAAAAATAATTGACATTTAACAACAATAGATTTTGGTTCAAAATATTCTTTAATGATTTTATAAGAGTGATAAAAAAATAGTACGGCTAGGTAACTTACCTTCAAGTGATGCTAGACAACTTTCATCGACCTGAATGAATTTAGGATTTCTTTTCCACACAATTCTCAATCTAGGTAGGGATAATGAACCCCTATTATGGCACTCTTGACCTTCCTGATGTGGAGTTAACAATGTTGTAGTTCTTTCCCCTTCAATCGTTGATGGATCAACTCTAGGAGGAGGGTGGACATGGGATTGACTAGTTTCTGGAACATTTTATTGTTCAACAAGAGATTACACCACATAAACTTCTTCACCACAATTTTGTACACCTGTTGCTTTTCTAATTTAATCCATTGTATAATCATCTACAAGCGAATCCTACATCATCTAGTCATCCACAAGAATCTATCCTGATGAGATACATGATGCATTGCTCTCTAATGAAGTCTTGCAATTTGCTTCTGGTGATGGAGGAGAAACAACATCGACATCTATTGCACTAGAAATTTGATTTCCCTCTTCCGAAAGTTATGCTTTGACACACATAACTTTTCCTTTTCTCTTTCTTCTTCTACCTTTTTGAATTGTTTCTCTTTGCTCGAGGACTTTCTTTCTCAAATCCATCGGTTCCCCATGTTTAAAGAGAACAATTGGCTTCCAAATTCCCCACCACAAATTTGTCTTTGTATTATGTAATAAGGAAAAAATAACAATTCCAATTCCAAGTGGAGAAATTTTTCTTTGTATTACAAAAGAAGACACAACTAATAATTCCAATTCCAATTGGATAAATTTGTCTTGGTATTACACAACTAACAATTCCAATTGAACAATTTTTTCTTCCAATTCCAAGAAGACAAAAACAACAATTCCAATTGGACAAATTTATCTTCCAATTCTAAGAAGACACAAGAAGACAAAAACAACAATTTCAATCGGACAAATTTGTCTTTCAATTGCAAGAAGACAAAATCATATACAAAAAACAATTCTAATTCCACTTGGAAAAACAATTCTTCCAATTTTTCCTATAATGGATTGGAAATAGAACAAAACTATCTATAAGTCAAACAACAAGACCAAAATAAGAAAAACATGTCCATGCACACAATTTTTGTGTGAAGATGTCGTTAATTCTTTTTCGTCCTTGAGATAAAAGAGGTAGTGGAGTGTACTTGGCACCAAACAAATCCCAGAAGGAATGCACACACATTTCTATAACACATGCACACTAGAGAACATGCGTGTTCATACTGATCATAAACGAGAAACAAATGCAACTCTATCAAGTCACAAGAGCACGTGCATGCTCTTAATGCAACATATATAATATTTATTATAGACCAATAATATTTATGAATAAATATGTATAGGGGTATGGGGACAACTAATACCTAAGGGGTTAGCATTTAAAGTGTTTTCAAGGATAGATAAATGGTTAGAGAACCAAGATGTGGGTGATGTGTGTTACGAGGAAAATATCTCTATGGAAAGGGGTAAACCACAACAGACGGAAATTACTACAGAAATAAACTCTAATCCCAGGTATGATATATAAACAAATATGCTAACAAGACAAGATAAAGAGCCTACCTCATCCAGACGTTCGATGAAGTCCATCATTGAGCACTTGAATCAAAGAAATACACCTGTAACTTTTCCTCAACAACCAAGAAATGCAACCATATGGTGATAATATATAAATTTATCACATTCAATAACATAATCCATCAACATTCATGGAAAATATGCCCATGGAATAACAATTCAAATATTTTCAAGATATTAATTGGAAAAGAAAAGAGTATTTCCATTAAAGTGTAATCAACAAAAGTGAATGAATTACAAACTTCTGTGTCATCACGGTTCAGAAGAAAGAAACTAAGTCCCTTCCAGTTGGGCCTCTACCAAAGGAAATCTCATATAAGAGAGACAATGAGGTTCTTAATCAAGTAGATGTTGGATTACTAAGAGGGGGGTTGAATCAATAATAGTGTAATTATAATCCTTTTTCTCTAAATAATCCAAGTGTTATATCAATGTAGAATTATTATCCAATAATGAGCAATAAGAAATGAACAATCACACACATACGTAGTACACTAGTGTTTTACATGGAAACCCAAATCAGGAGAAAACCACAAAATGCTTTATCTTATATGTATTGAAGAATTACATTCATTAGAAGCACCAAATTCCTTTGTTTTCCAGTTGCAACTGGAAGGAGGATCCAACCCCCTATTTTCTCAGTCTACAACCTGATGGAAGCTCCAAATCCCCAATTCTCTGGCTACAACCAGAAGGAGTCTACAACCCCCTATCTTCTCCGGCTACAACCAGAAGGTGGCTACAACCACCTATCCTTGCCTCATCCAACCGCCCTGAAGTGGAATTAGAATGATGGAACCATTGCCACACTATCACTGTGATATATACCATTGTAATCATGTACCAGTAAAATTGAACCATGCATCAACCTATATCTCAACTTGTACCATAAACAAGTGTATAAACCATGTACCAACCTGTACCGAACAATCTGTAATCAACTTGTACCATAAACAAGTGCAATCAACCATGTACCAAGTATGTACCAATCATGTATCAAGTACTCATCAGCTATGACTCATCAATATGTACCAACATCATCAACTATACACCTCATGTATGTGCCAACTCATCAACTACTTGTCTCAACCATGTACCCAACTTGTACCTCAACCAAAATCCCTCATCAATTTCATCATCCAAATATGATTTGTAACTCTGTAATAGACCTGGTGCATATGATCACATACCTACAAACCTTCCTTAACTTTAACAACAAGAGACTAGCATTTTCATCAAACGTTTATTTAGTCTCACAAGACTAGTTTTGGATTAGTCAACAACCCTAACTTGAAATAATCATAACTTTGTACCTATAATGAATAAATATCTGAAACTTATACAAAATTGTCGTCAGTGTGTTTTACGTAATTCCTCCAGGTGTCACTACTTTCAACCTCTCAGAAAAGGAGTTATTGAAAAAATGGCACACCTTTCTGAATTTTGGCTTATTCTAGAGAGCGACCTTGTAGAGCGTGCCCCGCACAGAATATTTGTTGAATTGATATGAAACTGTTACAAAGAATACTAAAGACTGTATGATAACCAACACATTTTTCTTACTTATTTTGGATCTCTTATAAATAATTTATGACGTTTTTACCCGAAATACCTGTTTTTGACTAGTTTCAGGACTAGCCACAAACCCTATTTTCCACGGAGTGTAACTCAAAAAATACAACGACCCATAAGATGAATGTTTTACCAAAGATACTGGGATATGTTTATTCAATGTAATAGCAATTTCACAGTTTGAATCATTCTATAAAACAAGTTATTGTGAAAATGGTGAGATGACCTAAAAAAAACATACCTTAGAAAACATCATCAAAATAATTTATCCTTCCTTGAATTTCGGCCTTCTTTTCTTCACTTTCCTCAGAAATTCAGCTTAGATATCCTTTGGTTACCTCAGAAACCTATATTTATTCAATATTCTCAAGTGTGTCTTAAATGAGAGAGCCTTGCCTCTTATTTATACTCTCCAAGTAGCTTCCTTAAAAACATCTTCTAGGTCACTTTGCCCACTTTCCTTATTTTAGGGTTAACCCACTTCTAATTTCTCCATTAAATTTATTATTGAATTCATTTATTGTGTATTCACTTTGAATTATAGTACACTCATCACTTCACTTTATTATTTACCTTTTAAAATATCTTAAACCACTTTGACTACTTTGACCTTTTGGGGCTTCTAGATGACATATGAAGGTCCTCCAACTTCGTAAATCCATAAATCTCAAACAGTGAGGTTTTATGTGACGTTACACATACCACCATAAATGGAATGATATTTACTATCCATATATAATAGTATTACCTGAAAATATATCAAAATTCATACCGTTATCCATCAAACAAACTTGAGTCCATTACCCAAACATGGGTTCTCCAACTTCTCATGGCCATAACTCTCTAATCGTGAGGAGTGATGTGACGTTCCACATACCACTGGAAATGGAATGAAAATAACTATCCATATAGGATAGTTTCACTAAAAAATTCATTGGCATTCATATCGTTATTCTACAAATAATCATGGGTTCTCTAACCATACTTCTAGGATAACTCAATCCGCAAAGTGACTTCCCGTTAGGGATTTCTCCATAAGGGGACCACTTTGGAGTTCATCCATTTCTAATTATTATCAACCATGACAAGAAAATAATGAGTCATCTTTACATCAAACAATCTTGGGTCCATTACCCAACCTTTGTGCTACAGGGATTTCTTCAAGGGTTGACATCAATGACAACCAACCTTAATCAACAATCTTCCCCTTTAGCATTGATGGCAACACTCAGATGCAATACTGAAATCATATCACTCATGCTCCCCTTGGAACCATGCCTCTGTTCTCTTCCTATGTCCTTTGAATCTGATAAATCTCTCCCCCTTTGTCATCAATGGCAAAGGTATCTTTCCATTCGAGGTTGCTCCCCCTGACTGAACTGTCCTCTTATGGTGCTTCCTCTTCTAAATCTAAGACATATAAGATAAGCATTCAAAAAGCATTCATTTTGGAGTAGAAATAAATCCAAGTCTTTGGAGAAGATATTCAAAGGATTCCCGTGGAAGTGGTTTTGTGAATATGTCTACCACTTGTTCTTTTGTGCCCAGATACTCAACTCTGATGTTCTTTTCTGTAACCTTCTCCCGTAGAAAGTGATACTTTATTGGAATGTGCTTCGTCTTGGAGTGCATCACTAGGTTCTTTGAGATATTGATGGTGCTTGTATTATCACAATAGATTGGAATGGGCTCATCATACTCAACCTGTATATCTTTCAGAGTTTGTTTCATCCAAAGAACCTGTGTACAACATGATTTTGATGCAATATACTCTTCCTCGATTGTAGATAAAGATATTGATGATTGTTTCTTTCTTAGCCATGATACTAAAAACTCACTCAAGTAGAATGTTTCTCCACTGGTGCTTCATCGGTCATCAATACAACCTACCCAATCTGCATCTGTGTAGGCAATAAGTGATACATCATTTCCTTTTGGATACCATAATTCAAACTCTTATGTTCCTTTGATTTATTTGAAAATCCTCTTCACTGCTAACACATGTGACTCCTTTGGTGCTGCCTGAAATTGTGCCACATGTCCAACTTCCTCCATTACATATGGTCTGGATGTTATCACATATAGTAGGCTACCAATCATTGACATGTATTGCCTCTGATCTGTAGACTCTGAATCATCATCTTTGCTCAACTTGCAACTGGTTTGCATGGGAGTCATAATTGGTTTGCAATATTCCATTCCGAACCTATTTAGCATTTCTCTGATATACTTGGTTTGAGAAATAAATATTCCTTGGTTGATTTGACGTATCTGAAGTCCCAAAAAGAAGGATAGTTCTCCAAGTAACAACATTTCAAATTCATTCTACATATCTTTTGCAAATTTTTGGCTTAACCTGTCATCATCACTACCAAAAATAATATCATCAACATAAACTTCAATTAATAAAATATTACCTTCACTTACCTTGATGTAGAGGTTGTTGTCTGTACTTCATTTTCTGAACCCTGCCTGTTGCAGATACTTATCCAGTCTAGAGTACCACGCTCTAGGATCCTATTTTAGACCATACAATGTCGTCTTTAATTTACACACATAATTTGCGTTCTCTGACAACTAAAATCCTTCTGGTTGTTCAATGTAGACTTCTTCTTCAAGTTCCCCATTCAAAAAAGTTGATTTTACATCCATCTGATATACTTTAACATTTTTGGAGCATGCATACGCTAAAAGCAACTAGATTGCTTCCATTATGGCAACTGGTGAAAATGTCTCTTCAAAGTTGATTCCTTCAATCTGTGCATATCCTTTACATATCAATTTAGCTTTGTTCCTTTTAACTTGTCCATCTTCATTTAATTTATTCCTGAAAACCCATTTTCTGTCGATCACATTCTTATTCTTTAGTCTTGGAACTAGTTCCCAAGTGTCATTTTTCTCTATTTGATCCAATTCTTCATATATGGCCTTATTCCAAAATTCATCCTTGTTGGCTTCTTCAAAACAGTTTGGTTCAATTATAGATAAGAGTGGTAGGTGTGTTTGTTTTGGTGAACATATTTTTCTTCTAGTCTCAACTCCTGCATCTTTGTTTCCAATAATCTAATCTAAAGGATGATTCTTTTGTACTCATTTTCTAGGTGTCTTTGGAGATACTAGTTGAACTTGCTCTTCTATTTCTGTCGTATTCTCTTCATCTTCCTCTTCTTCTTCATCTTCTGCTTCTTCTTCTTCGAAAAGTTGTTCCATTGATTTGTTTTCTTCTTCCTTTGTTTCTAGTCTGTTTGTTTCATCAATTGTTACATTGATGCTTTCCACAACTTTGTTCAATCTTAGATTGTAACACTTGTATGATTTCCTTGTACTTGAGTAACCAACAAGTACTCCTTTGTCCACACGAGAGTCAAACTTTCCCATTCTATCATCTTCTCTTTTGATGTAGAATTTGCTTCCAAAAACTATGAAGTGATTCACATTTGCTAATCTTCCTTTCCATAGATCGTAGGGAGTTTTATCAGTGTTGTTTCTGAGCATTACTCTATTTTGAATGTGAATTTTTGTATGCATTGTATGTGTCCAAAATATATCTGTCAATTTGGAATCCATTAGCATTGTTTGAGCCATTTCCTATACTGTCATGTTCTTTCTTTCAACAACTCCATTTTGTTGAGGTGTCCTAGCAATGAAGAATTTCCTTTTTATTCCATGACTGCTGCAGTAGTCCATAAATTCCTTTGAAGTGAACTCTCCTCCATTATCATATCTAAATCATTTAATTCTTGAATCCATCTCATTTTCAACCTTTTCCTTGTAGATATTGAATCTTTCAAAAGATTCTAACTTGTTCTTGAGAAATCAAACTGTAGTCATTTTTGTGTAATCATCAACTAATAACATAAAGTATCTCTCACCTTTTAAGACCTTTGTTGTAGTTGGTCCAACTAGATCAGTATGCACAATTTCCAGTGGTCATGTTATTGAATATTCCTTTGATTTGAACCTAGTCTTTGTTTTCTTTCCTTGTTGACAATGCTTGCATAAAGTGTTGGTTGGTTTCGTTATATGGGGCATTTCTCTGACTGCTTCTCTTTTGTTGATTTTGAAAAGGTTATCAAAATGCATGTGAGCCATTCTTCTGTGCCATAGACAATTTTCATCTTCCTTTCCTAGACAACACTTTTCATTTCCAATTTCACTTAACGCATATATGTTGTTTGAAGTTCTTGCAGATGTACCGACCAATTTCCTTGAACCTTCTCTTCTTATCTCACACTTTTGTGATCGAAAGTAACCTTATGACCTTGGTCACACATTTGACTCACACTTAGAAGATAATGTTTCATATCTTCTACCAGTAGAACATTTTGTGCCTTTTTATTCTTGTTCCCAATTTGGACTGTGCCTTGTCCAATGATTTTGGCTGAATTTTCATTTCCAAAGGAGACTAATCCATTTCTTTCCTTTCATAATGTAAGAAATGTGTCTCTATCACCTGTCATGTGTTTTGAACACCCATTGTCAACATACCAACCATGTTTCTTCTTCTTAGCTTGTAGAGCGATTGTGCATTCTTCACTGCTATATTTGTTTTATGAGGTTCTTGTCTGTGACTGTTGTTATTCTGTTGAGGTTCTTTAGGAGGGACTGTCATTTTGCAATTTTTGGCCACATGTCCAAAATTGTTACATTTGTAACATTCCACTTCAGTGCTCAAATATTCAAACCTATTGTAACTTCTTCTTTGTGTTTCACTAGGTCTTCTTGAGAAACCCCTTTGTGTATGACTCTCAAATTTGTTATTGTTCCTGTTGTTAGCTCTGCAATTCACAACTTTATGTCCAAAATTATTAAATGCGTAACATAAACCAAAAAATATAGTTTTATACCTGGGATTTGAATTCTTCTGAAGGAAGGTTCTCTTATGAATCCTTCTTCTTCTTGAGACATATCTATATGTTGTTGATTCTAAAACCTGAAACTTCTCAGTGGAGGAGTGTACCTATAATCTTCCTTGTACATATTCCTATCCCCTTTGATTGTTTCTGCATAGCTTTTTTCATTTGTTTCTTTCTCTGTTATTTTGGATCTTGATCCCTTTTCTGTCTGATTGTATCCAAGTCCAGACTTGTCAAGATGAGATTTTTGAATGTTGATAATGTCATCCAGAAATTTTGAGCTATTCTTCATATTTTTCTTTTGAATATCCTGTCTTAGTGTGACAATCTCTGCTTCCAAGTTTCCAATGATCTTGCCCTTTTCTTCTAGTTTTTCTTTGAGTTCTTCTTCAATTCTTTTATCTTATTCTATTTGAACCTTAAATCTTGTTATCATTTGTTCTAGTTCTCGAGTTTCCTTTTTCTTGTCTGGTTCTTCTTTTAGTTTCTTGTTTTTATTCTTTTATCTTCTGATAACTTATATGACACACATTAATTCTTCTCGATAGTGAACTTATGTCTCTTCAATTTCGTCTTCGACTTCGTCATATCCTTCTTTGGCTTCTTCATATTCTTCTTTGGATTCTTCTTTGTCAGAATCTTTTACTGCCATGAATAGAACTCTTCCTGTCTCACTGTCACTGATTTCATCTTCATCTGATGATGAGATGTCTTCTTTGATGCATAAGATTTTCTTGAAATATTTCTCTGTATTTATTTTGACTTTATATGTGGGTTTTCATTTTGAATAGCCTTCATCATTTCTCTTTTTCTTATGATTATATTTGTTAGCAAAATGACCAATACCATCACAATTAAAAATAAATAAAGGAATTTTACCTCTATACCTACCATTGGTTCCCTTGTTCAGTCTTTTGATGAAGTTGGCCACTTCTTCATCATCTTCCAAGACGTCGTTGCTGCTGCTATATTCTTCTTGTTCCTTTTTCTTTTTCTTTGATCTTTTGGATTCTTTGCAGGCTGCTTCTTTTACATCTGTATTTTCTTGTTCAGTTCTCATTTCATACGCTGTGAAGATTCCATGCAGTTTGTCCATGCTTATTGAGTTCAGATCCGATCTTTCTTCTAGTGCTAATATCTTAGGGTTGAATCTCATAGGAAGATATCTTAGTACCTTTTGAACAATTACAGAGTGTGGCATAGGGGAAGACCTAGGGTTCAACTCCAAGAGTGCACCAACAAACCCTAACTACTGGCCCTTTCAGAAACACCTGCGATGAAGATGCAGTCTCACCCGTAGCAGTTATGAGGGGGTCGTAGGACAAAGATGTCTACAACCAAGGGGAATATCAAGTGGGACTAATAAAATAACAACACAATATTCATATATTACTTATCAGCTTGGATCTACTCTGCACATCTATTTATTAGATCTAAAACAGTAATGAAATCACAATATATCAATAACAGAGATAGAGTACTAATCACACACAACACAAAATATACGTGGTTCACCCTCTCTCTATGACTAAGTCCACATAATTGTTCTTTATAATGTATTACGACGAAGCATACACTTCTTTTATGTGATCTTAGCTAGCATATCCCCTTTCTTCTCCTCTCCTTCTCTCCCCTCCCTACACACCCAGTTGCAGGGTTGATCTTCGCACCTAGCTGAAGATCTTACAATACCAGAAGGCTCTCAAACTTAGCACTTCTCTCTCACAAAACAATAATCACTCATAACAACAATATCGTACCAACCCAAACTAGGTCCTCATGACATTTATTTATACATTACAATAGCTCACCGACATCCTTAGGCCAAAACCTTGGTGTCCAAAACCATAGATACCAAAACCCTAGGTGTCTAAAACCCTAGGTCAACCTGACTTGTATTTTCAAGGCTTCACCAGCCTATCTTTCCTTCCTTCTTGCATGGTGCTCCAAAGAATCTAACAATGGATTTTTCCACTTGCTGATTTTTCCGCGATCCTTCTTCCTTCCTGATCCGTCATCCTCGATCTCTTCATCCAATGGATTAATTCTCTCTATCTTTTTTTCTCGTTTGCACATTTCGACCCAGTAACAGTCACTGTGTCTTTCACGAAGTTCACATTTTCCTTTTTCTTCCTTGATATTTGCGTACTTACATATCCAAGGGCCAGTATCCAAGGGCCAGTAATCCCCCAACACTCACTTGTGACTCATCGCAAGGCACTTTAGATCTCAGCTTCCTTTTTTACTTTGATTTCAGACTACACAGTGAAGCCTTTGTTTTCTTCTCTATGCCTCCATTTCCTCCTTTTGTAGAATGTATTTTCTGTGTCTGGTATCCAGTTTCAACTACACCTAGTACCTAGACCCTTTTATTCTTGTGTTTACTGGGAACTACGGGGAAACTGGTTGTCATAGTACAATTTAAACCGTCTCCCATTCACTAATTTGTCCTTCCACTCCCCATTCAGAGACTTCAATTGCATAGCTCCTCCCTTTGTAACAGAAGCAATCTCATATGGCCCTATCCAGTGCATTCTGAACTTCCAAGGATGTTTCATGAACTTACTGTCATATATCAAGACTAGATCACCTTGTCTAAATTCCTTCTTCTTAATGTGCCTGTCATGATAGGCCTTCTCTCTTTCCTTCTGAACCTGCTAATGGAATCCTACAATAAATATGTCCTCCTCCAATTCAACCAACTTTTCAAGCCTCTCTTGAATAGTTCCAGGGTCGTCCATATCTGTAAAGGTGACAATTCTCAGGCTTAGTAACAAATATTCCATTGGAACAACAAATTCAAGACCGTATACCAACTTAAAAGGTGTCTGCATTGTCAGCTTCTTGCAAGTGGTTCTATAGGCCCATAATATTGTTGGTACTCTTAGATCCCAATCATCCATGTTCACACTGAAAATGTTCGTCAATGTTGTTTCCAAGATCTTGTTGAATGCTTCTATTGTCTCATTTTCTTGTCGATGGTATGGTGTGCTCTTCTGATGGTGGATGACAAATTCTTCAGTCAAGGATTCAACTTTCATATTGATGAAATGTGTGCCTTTATCAGTCATAAGGATCTTTGGGCATCCAAACCTGGTTATGATGTCATCAAATATGAAGCGCGTAGTTTTAGTTTCACTACAATATTTAACTTCTCTTTCTTTGGCCCATCTGGTCAAGTATTCTGTTGCTGTAATTATGTACCTTTCTCCTATACGCTTTCCTGGTGGGCTTATAGGTCCAACTAATTCAATGGACCATTTATCAAATGCCTGTAGGGTCAGTTGTGGTGCTAGTGGCATTTCATCTCTTCTGGAAGGTTTCCCAACTCTTTGGCATACATCGTAGGCTCTGGAATAGTCTTTAGCATCTCTATGTAAGGTAGGCCACCAAAGGCCAGCTCTATGAATCTTGTGCGTAGTTTTTTTCCCTGCGTAATTTCCTCCTGCAATGCTTTCATGAGCTTCTGGGAGGATCAATGGTCGTTATTCTTCCATAACACATCCTCTTAATATATCATTAGGTCCCATCTTGTATAGATTTCCATCTTGTATAGATGTCCATCTATAAGTGAGAAGTCTACAATGTGCACTACTAGTTGTTTCTTCTGAGGAATTGTGTACTCACTAGGTGCCATTCTTGTTGATAGGAATTGAACTACCTCTGCAAAGTGGTCATTGATATTTCTAATGGACAGTAGTTGTGCATCCAGTAGTGCATCCTACAAACGGTTCGGCTCTTCACCATGTTCCAACCTTGACAAGTGATCAAGACCTTTGTTCATTCTCCCTGGATTTACTATAATCTCAAAATCATATTCTTGAAATAGCAGAAGCCATCTGCATATCCTTCCCCCAACATTGGCTTGTTGACTAGGTATTTTAGCGCAGAGTGATCAATAAACATTTTAAAGTGTCCTCCCAACAAGTAGTGGTGAAATTTCTGTAATGCATACACCATGGCTAACCCTTATCACTCAGTGGTGGTGTAATTAATCTCAACAGTTCATAGCTTCCTGCTAGAAAAGGTTAATAGGTGGTCAATATATCCTCCTCTAGGTTGTGCTAACATAAATCCTAAAGCAATGGAAGATTCATAGACATGTTGGACACACCTACCACACTTAGAGGGGGGTGAATGAATGTGGGGATCTTTTTCCAAAAACTTCCCTCTTACACAAAATCTCCTTAGTTAACATTCAACATTTGTTCATTACTCATTTCTATCATTTATAATTAGTTATATGTGAATACATATCAACAACATATATCAGCAACATATCATCAAAAAATCATCTCCACAAGGAACACAAAGAACACAAGATGTATGTACAATTTTTCTTTTTATTATGGACTTCAATCCGAGGGTTTTTCAGCAACAACTGAATAAAGTACAACTCTACAAGAGCACCATATCTATATGCAAGAATCATCTTACATTCTCAGCACCATCTGAGATGAGGTAAAAATCCTCAACATATATCAATCTGTCAATATAAACAAGTGCATCAACCATGCACCAACCTGTGCCAAACAACCTGTAATCAACCTGTACCATAAACAAGTGCATCCAACCATGTACCAAATATATACCAATCATGTTTAAAACAATAATAAACAATGAATCATCAATATGTACCAACATCATCAATTATACACCTCATGTATGTGCCAACTCATCAACTTGTTGTCTCAACCATGACTAGTTTTGGATTAGTCAACAACCCCAACTTGAAATAATCATAAATTTGTACCTGTAATGAATAAAGATCTAAAAATAATACACAATGTTCTTCAGTGTGTTTTATGCAATTCCTCCAGGTGGAACTACTTGGAACCTCTCACAAAAGGCATTATAGCAAAAATGGCATACCTTGCTGAATTCTGGCTTATTCTAGAGAGCGACCTTGTAGAGCGTGGCCGGCCCCAAATATTCATTGAATTGATATAAAACTATTACAAAAAATAATACAGCATGTACCCTAACCAAAACATTTTGCCTCACTGAATTTGGATCTGTTATGAAGAAGTTATGACGTTTTACTCGAAACACCTGTTTTTGACTAGTTTCAGGACTAGCCACAAACCCTATTTTCCATGTTGTGTAACTCCCAAAATACAACCACTCACAAGATTAATTTTTTACCATAGATACTTGGGTATGTTTTCTCAATTACGTAGCCATTTTACGGTCTGAATCATTATAGAAAAAAAATTATAGTGAAAATGGTGCGATGACCTGTAAATAACATACCTTAGAAAGCATCATCAAAATAATTTATCCTCCCTTCAATTCTGACCCTCTTTTCTTCACCTTCCTTCTGAAATTCGGCTTGGATATCCTTGGTTACCTCAGTCACCTATAGATATTCAATATTCTCAAGTGTTCCACATGTGTGCTCATCATGCACAACCCCTATGTACATCAACATCATGCAATGTGCCAAAAGATATCATCCATGGAATGTATCAATCATATGCCTTTATCAACATGCCAACATGTGAATCTACCAATATGCCAACCATGTGCATCCACCAATATTCCAACCATGTGAATCTACCAATATTCCAAACAATGTATCATATCACTCATGATATGTCTCCATCATGAACCAAGTGCCACAATCAGGTATCTCAAACAAATGCGAATTGTTGTGCTAATCAAGTAGTACCAATGGTGTAGTATCATCAAGCATATTCCATCTATGAGTGTACCAAAAATGTACATTACCATGCACCAATATCACAAAATGATGAATCCCATATATGTATGCCAAATCCTCCATAAAACGTGTGTCAATCAAACTGCTAGTAGGTGCCTCTTCCAATGCACTAGAAAAGTACCAATCATGCATCAAATCACCAAACATATGTACCAATATGTAGCCCAATCCACATGAAAAATGCATGCACTATGATATCAACATATGCTTCCAATAATACATCATAAGATATATCAATGAAACTCAAATATGTACCAACCATGTACACCAACATATCAGCATCAATCCATACTCATGGGTTAGTGTCATGCACTTGAGATTTTATTTTACATAATCCAATATATGAACACTTAAAACTACAACAAATAGTGTCAGAACTGCAACAAACAATGTCATACCCTGCAACAAAGTGTTATACCATCAAATCAAGCTACAATCCATGTGCATAGACTTTTTCTCAATGCTTTACCACATATACGTGGTCTGCTACACAACAAATCACATATGTACATGACCTATACAAGATTATCCTGCATATGTACATGAATGATACCACTATCACCCGCATATGCTTCAGTAGATGAATTACTTGAGCTTCCCTTCAGTCTTTCATTCCATTATGGCTACTCTATCTTCTTCACCCACTTTTGTAGATGTCCCTGCTCCTTAGAACTTGAGCTCTGAGCATCCATATTTTCAAATATGTCTCCCTTCCTTCTTCTAGCCATGTTATTTGAAGTTCTCATCATGGAATTTCTTCATGTGTTCCAACACTCATGGGATTTGTGGCCAAATCCACTATAGTTGTAGCATCTCATAGTGTTACAGTGAACAACAATGTGTCCTACTTGATCACATCTCCAAAACCTCATGGTGTTATAAAATCTTCCATTATATCTCCTTTCATAAGATCTACATTCAAAAGCTTTGTGACCATATACATTACATGAACAACAATTCCCATGAAAAATAATTTCATACCTTTGATTTGGTGTCCCAAGAATAGCTTCTTGACGTCTTCCTTGCTTTGTTCTTTTGAAATTTTATTTGCCTTGTGTAGATGGTTGCTTTGCAACATTGTCTTCCTTCTTTGATGGATTTACCTCATGCTTCTTTGAGGTGCTTTCTTCAGCATGTGTATCTTCTCCTTTGTATCCAAGACCTGATTTATCATATTGTGATCTTTGACTTTCTAAGATCTCATCCAATATTAGTGAGCTATTCAAGAATTTGTTTGAATTCTCTACCTTCTTTCTAAGGTAAAAAATTTCATCTTCTAGCTTAAAACATGACTCTTCCTTTTCATTTATTTGATTCTTCAATAGTTCCTCTATTCTTTTGGCTTCTTCAATTTGGGTCTTGAGATGGACAACAGTTTCAAAACTTTTTCTAATCTCATCATCTACCTTTACATTTTCTTTTTCATTATTTAGTCTTGTTATTTCTTCTTCTTTTTCTTCTAGTTGAGTCTTATTGCTCTCTTTGAGCATTTCCTTTAACATCAAGATGTACCTTTGACTCCTCCTAAGAAAATTTTTAGTGTTATCTGAAAGATAGTTATAGTCTGTATAAAAATGACACTTCTATATCTATATAAACCCTATTCAATTTATTTTTTAAGTTCTAATAGATTTTCTTCTATTCCTTCCACGAGATAACTATCATCAAACTTTACACAAACTGTTTCTAGATCATCTTCTTCACTTGAGAAAAAATCAACATCATCACATTTTGAATCAATGCAATCAAGAGTCTTTGGAGATTCTTTACCTTCATTTGAAGTATCTTCAATATCT
>ML785955.1:549643-560852 GCA_009831015.1 Picea engelmannii
TAGCCATAGATCCTTGGCGGAAGTGAATTGTCCCATGCTCTCTTTGATAGGGCTTGAAAGTCCACTAAGAATGGTCTTGAGAGCCAATGCATCATTCTTCTTTCCTTCCCTTTGAGCTGCAAACTTTGACTTGTTCTTCAACGTAACTGATCCACCAATGGTTGCCTTCCAAATAGTTTCTCCCATTATCTTCAAATACACTCCCATCTCTATTCTCCAAGTAGAATATTTTTCCTCATAAAGGATTGGTATTTCATCATCCATTTGTGTGTCTATGTATCTCCTTCAAGCTTGTTAAGGATTGTATTGAAGGCCCACTATGATACCAATTGTTGGACACACCTACCACACTTAGAGGGGGGGTGAATGAGTGTGGGGATCTTTTTCCCAAAACTTCCCTCTTACACAAAAAATCCTTAGTTAACATTCAACATTTTCTCATTACTCATTGCTGTTAGATGTGAATACATATCAACAACATATCATCAACAAATCATCTCCACAATGAACACAAAGAACACAAGATGTATGTACAATTTTTCTTTTTATTATGGACTTCAATCCGGGGTTTTTTCAGAAACAACTGAATAGATTAAAACTATACAAGAGAACTATCTCTATATACAAGACTCATATTACATTATTAGCACCAACTGATATGAGGCAACAATCCTCAATATATATCAATCTGTCAACATAAACAAGTGCATCAACCATGCACCAACTTGTGCCAAACAACCTGTAATCAACCTATACCATAAACAAGTGCATCCAACCATGTACCAAGTATATACCAATAATGTGTCAAATAATCATCAACAATGACTCATCAATATGTACCAACATCATCAACTATACACCTCATGTATGTGCCAACTCATCAACTGCTTGTCTCAACCATGACTAGTTTTGGATTAGTCAACAACCCCAACTTGAAATAATAATAACTTTGTACCTGTAATGAAAAGAGATATGAAGCTGATATACAATGTTATTCAGTGTGTTTTATGAAATTCCTCAAGGTGTCACTACTTGGAACCTCTCAGAAAAGGCGTTATAGCAAAAATGGCATACCTTGATGAATTCTGGCTTATTCTAGAGAGAGACCTTGTAGAGCATGGACCGCCAAAAATATTCATTGAATTGATTGGAAATTGTTACAAAACATACTACAGCATGTACCCTAACCAACACATTTTGTCTCACTGAATTTGGATCTGTTATTAAGAAGTTATGACGTTTGTACCCGAAACACTTATTTTTGACTAGTTTCAGGACTAGTCACAAACCCTATTTTCCACAGAGTGTAACTACCAAAATGAAACGACCCACAAGATGAATTGTTTAACAAAAATACTTGGTTATGTTTTCTCAATGGAATAGAAATTTCATGGTTTGAATCATTATAATAAAAAAGTTATAGCGAAAATGGTGAGATGGCCTGTAAATAACATACCTTAGAAAGCATCATCAAAAGAATTTATGCCCCCTTCAATTCCGGCCCTCTTTCTGAAATTCGTCTTGGATATCCTTGGTTACCTCAGTCACCTATAGAGATTAAATATTCTCAAGTGTTCCACACCAAAAATTCTCAAGAAGCTCTCCATCAATACTCCAAAAGATATTCTCACGGGAAGCTCTCCATTGATCTACAAAAAGGATGATCTACAAGAGACCATTTCTATATTATTTATACTTTCATCCTCAAGGTCACTTAACCCATTTTTAGGTCACTTAACCCATTTCTAGCTCACTTATCCTATTTTCCTTATTTTAGGGTTAACCAATTTCCATAAATAGAAATTTCTCCAATATTTTATCATTTAAATATTCCTTCTTGATTTTCTCATCTTACTTTATCATTTCTTGATTTTTTTCACTTCTCTTTATTATTTAAATAATCCACCTTGACTTTGTCACCTTACTTTATCATTTAAATAATGATTTCTTCTTTTAGGTCACTTAACCCATTTCTAGGCCACTTAACCTATTTTCCTTATTTTTAGGGTTAACCACTTTCCATAAATAGAAGGTTCTCCAATACTTTATCATTTAAATATTCCTTCTTGATTTTGTCACCTTACTTTATCATTTCTTGATTTTTTCAATTCTCTTTATTATTTAAATAATCCACCTTGACTTTGTCACTTTACTTTATCATTTAAATAATGATTTCTACTTTTAGGTCACTTCGACTTCTTTGACCTTGGGGGCTTCAAACCTTCATGTGGGGGTCCTTCATATTCGTAAGGCCATAATTCTCAAACCATGAGGAGTTATGTGACATTCCACATATCATCGAAAATGGCATGACAAACACTATCCATCTAGGATAGTTCCACCAATAATTTTTTTGATCTTCATCTCATTATTCCACATACAAGCATGGGTCCTCCAACCATTCTTCTAGAATAACTCAATTCGTAAAGCGTCTTCCCGTGAGGGATTTCACTATAAAGGGACCACTTCGGAGTTCATCCATTTGTGCAACTTATCAATCATGATAAGAAAATAATGAGTCATCTATACATTTTTCCAACAATTCATTATATACTAATGAAACCGCAACGATCCATATTCATTATGTATCAATGACAACTCATTGATCCATATTCATCATGTATCAATGAAAAATCATTGATCCATCTTCATCTATGCATTCGCATTAAGGAAAATACATATTATATTACATCAATCATCAATTAATCAATCCTTTGACATCAATCAATCACTTGAAATTAATCAATGACATCAATCAATCAAACCATTGGCATCAATGACAACATGATCCAACATGACATGCACATGAAATTCCTTGGTCCAATCTGGGAAAACCAGAATAGGCGCAGTAACCATTTTCCATTTCAGTGTGTCGAAGCCCTGTTGGCATTCTTCTGTCCAACTAAACTGACAATATTTCATCAAAATTTTCTCCATGGGTGTTGTAATCTGAGCATATTCTTTAATGATTTTTTTGTAGTATTTTGTGTGTCCCAACGTAGTGCGCAGTTGTTTGACTGAAGTAGGAGGGGGTAGATCAACTATAATGGCAATTGTGGATCGATCTACCAACAATCCTTTCTTGCATACGATATGACCTAACAACACTCCAAATGGTGAAAATAAAATACATTTCTTCAGGTTCAAGGCAATTTGACATTGTCTGCATTTATCCAACATTAGCCTTAGACATTCAATATGATTCTTCAATAAACCAAAAATAGTCCAATCATCAAAATATGCTTCTAGAAATTTATGCAGAAATTCCTTGAATGCTTCGACCACCACCCTAGAAAAGATGGTTGGGGCATTCTTTAATCCAAATGGAATCACTGTATATTGGTAGGATCCCCATTTTGTTACAAATGTGGTCTTATGGCGATCTTCCTTGACAATCTGGATCTGATGGTATTCTGAAAATCCATCTGTAAAAGAATATACTTCTTGGCCTTCGACATTATCTAAAACTTCGTGAGTGAATGGTGTAGGGAAGGGGTCATGCAAACAAGAATCATTCAGTTTCTTGAGATCTACGCATATCCTGATCTCTCCTGTCTTCTTGTCTTGTACCACCATAGGTCTAATCCACTCTGACTCTTTGACAAGTTCTATAATCCCTGCTTCCAACATTCTGTCGAGCTCAATTTTCACTTTTTCCTTATATTTAGGGTTCAATCTATATGGTCTCTATTTGATTGGTCTAGCATCTGTATTTAAGGGAATCCTCATCTCTCCCATAGGCCCTTTAATGCCCTTCATATTAGTGACATTGGTTGGAAACATGTCATGATATTCATGCAGTAACTCTGTAATTTTGTCAGTGGTAGTAGCATCCCAATAATCTTCGAAATTAGCAAGCTTCAAGGTTTGTTTGGTTCCAATATTGACCTTCTTAATTTTGATCGACTATCCAATAAATGGTAAATCAACTCATGGTCCTTATACATCTCTCTGGCCTTCTTTTTTTGTGATTTTCACCTTCCTCAGATCATCGTCTTCATCAACATTGATTTTGTAACAACCTTGTAGTTTCTAGAGAGGTGCAGTCCATTCGTCCTCTTCTTTTTTCAAAGGAAGGCTAGATGCCTCCTCAAATACTTTCTATCTCATAATCTGTAATGCTTGATCTACTGAAGGATATTGACTTTCAAATAAGAAGGTAGTTACAAAATTCTGAGTCATACCTTTCCAATCTATAGTGATGAGGCACAACTCTGCTTGAAGGTACTAGTTGATAGGTATTGTGTCCAGTGTGTTGATGAATTTGTGTACCCATTGTTCTTGAGGGACGTTTCTCCAAGACTCCTCACAGCTTCACACATGGTCCTTTGGGAAGCTTCGACCTATGTATCAAACTTCACAGCCTTCCACTTGTGCCGAGAGCCACGCTTTCATCAAGGTACGACATTGTATCCAATCTGTAATGTTACTTTTGTGTGCCCCCCACCATCTTGCTGGGGTTTCTCTCAGGGCCGCATCCATTGCCAAAAGTCTTTGTTGCATTGGCACACTCTCTTCAAAGTCTGACAAGAAGGTTTCTAAAGGATTTAGACCATCAAAAGAGGGTAATTTACCTAATTTTGTGCCAATCCAATGAACTTCTCTGGTTAATCTAGCACATCTTCTTGTAGACACTTCATACATTTTATTTTTCCAGTTCTCCAATGCTTCGTCTAAGTCTGATTAGCATATGCTATCACTTTTCCAGCTTAAGTTTCCATCGGCCATGGGATTAATGTAATATTGTTGTTTGGTTGTTAATTTGTATATGTTTTCCAGTTTGTATGCATGGTCTTCTTCTCTGATGGGCTCTGTGTATCACTGACATTCATCTGGATCTAAGGGTGCAATGAACCTAAGGCCATCTTTTTCAAAATTCATACATCTCTTCTTTAAATCAACCACAATGGAATTATTGAAGGCCCAATCAATTCCTAACAGTGTAGGTTAAGGGAAGCTGTCATCAACTATCTCAATTACCTCGAAATCTACAAATGTTCTTACTCCATCAATGTCCATAGGGACATGTTCCAATCTACCAAATGGACTTACAACTTGCTGGTTGGCGATACTAAGCCTGATAGGAGAATAGATCAACTTCGATTTTCCCATCAGTGCCCAGGTTTTCTTCGTCATGACATTGACCTCCGACCCTAATTCAAGGAATACCTAATCCATATCATATTCACCTATTTGATTATTCAAATGCAATTCCTTATTGGTCCTCCTCTTCTTAACAATTTGGTGTGTTGCCCTATTCAGTAAGGGATCTATCTTTCCTATCTCATATTATCTGATTAAATTTTGTAACTCTTGTATAGATCTCTAATCCTGAATCAACTTAATACACGTATATAGGAATTCCATGAGATTTCTTACCTATTTTTCTTCTTTTGGTGGAGAAAACTGATCAAATTCCAGAGGCATGACATATTCTCTCACTTTTGTTCTTGTCTTCGATGAGGAACCTTGGTATCCTCTGAATTCTTTTCTTGCCTCCTCGAACATTTGTCTTTCTTTCTTTACATCAAACATTTGTGTATTCTCTGTAGCTTTCCTAATTCTTGAGTCTTCTGTAATATTCCCTAGGGTCAGTCTGTCTTCTCCTGTAACAATGCCTCCTCTGGTTATAATAGCCACTCTAGGGTCTTCTCCGCGAGGTTAAACGTATATCAGTTGTACTTGCGGTTTCTACTGAAATCCTCATCTTTCTTGAAGCTTTGCTAGTAGCACAAGACAATCTTATATAACATGTTCAAATGAGATACAATAGCTGCAAGTAGTACAAGGGTTCTATAAATACCTTGCGAGGTGTCCTGGTTGTGCACAACTATAATAGATTATCTATCCTCAGCCTCGAACCATTCCTCCTCCTCGTCCTCTTCCTCTGAATCCACCACAAGGATTGAATTTTCCTCTCCCAGAGGAGTTGTACTGCGTAGTGTTTTCTTCTTGCGCTACTTCTCCTTGAATATTATATATTTCTCTCGACCTCTCATGCATGAGATCGTAAGCCCTACAATCCCTGTCATCATGTCCCATGGACTTACAAAATTTGAAATACAAATTTGTGGGTTTCTGCACATATTTTTTCATGTAATAACACTCACCAGGACGATGCATGTTTATGCATACCTCACACCATGGTAAGGTGACTTGCTTCAAAGGGCTCAGGGCTCCAGAGGGCAGTGCTCCTTGTCATGGCCTTCTGATCTACATCTGACACACCAAATTTCTTCTCTTTTATCATTTCCCTTGTCTTTTTTCGTATCTTTGACCTGCAGAGACAAACTAGTTAGCTGACTCAAGATCTCACTCATACCTGAGTTGGATTCTCCCATAGGGGTTGATTCTAACTTTATGGCGATCTCCAATGCCTCAGATTGAGAAGAAATCTTTTGTTGCATCAGAGGAACTCTGATGTGTGGTAAGAGGGAAAAAATTAACCATTCTTTGTTATGTTCATCTGGGATCTGAAAAGTCAATTGGCCTATTAAGGTTTTGAATCTTTGATCGAATTCCCAAAAAGGTTCAACCACCTTCTGCTTGATCTCTTTCAGTTCTGTAATACATTGTGACTCAGACTTGGGTTTCTTAAACTTTGTAATCAACACATTCTTAATATGATTCAGTTTCTTAGGTTGTGAAAGTCCTTGAGAAAGATTCATGTATCAGCTCAATGCACGATCCCTTAGAGTCGTACTAAACTGGGTTCTTTTGACAACTTCATCAGTGACATTTTTAATATTCCATACAGCTTCCCATAGGAACCAGTGTTGATGAGGATCTTCAGATCCATCTCCCATAAATATAGGAAGTCTCATCTCATCTTCCATATATCTTCCTAGGGTCCATGACTGAGTATGTGGTGAACTGCTAGTAATACTGCTCTGAGGACTCTGGTGACTCTGACTATTCTTGTTTCTTATTGTCGTTGAATCAACAGGAGGGATAATGTTGGGTATGTGTTATATTATTTGCACGAGTAGTAGTGACTGAGACTATGCATCGAGCACATAAGGGGGTGTAGGGGGCATCACCCCGAGAAAACAAAATTCTACCTCGGGAAATGTGACACATACCTCGAGAAACGTGTCATGTATTTAGGTGGTTTTTCGGCACAAGGTTTTTGTCGATGGGTTTCTATTTCCAGTTAAGGAATTAGGATTTTGGAAAATATAGGTCATTGGTTTAGGTTTTTGGATGTCATTGGCTCCTATATGTATATTGTATTGTAAACAATGTATCACAATGAATGAATATAGAATATGTTGGTTTTCTTAGTTTGGGTTTCCAGGGGAAAAATATCTGTGTAATGTTTGTATTTTCCATTGTATCTTTTCTGTTCTTTTATGAATATATGTTTGCATTATATATTGTACAAGGTTAGAATTTACATTTGGTATCAGAGCTTTATTGTCTTTAGGGAGATGCCTTTGTGGTCAAGGGTTTGGCTTAGGACTGTGATAAGCCTTGTTACAGTGGGAGATTTGCGATATTGTTCTTCAGGTGAAAAGAAATGGCAAGCAATTCGAAGATGGACATCGAGAAGTTTCATGGGAAAATTTTTGAGCTGTGGAAGCTCAAGATGGAAGATCTATTGGTGGAAAGAGATCAGTGGATCATGGTAGATCTAGGTATTTCACCTATAGGAACTTCTGCAGATGACTGGAAAAATTTGGATCAGAAGGCAAAGAGCACAACCCGACTGTGTCTCTCGAATTGAGTATTACTGAATGTGTCAAAGGAAGCTACAACCAAAGATTTATGGGAAAAGTTGGGGAATTTCTATCAGTCTAAGTCCCTGGTAAATAAACTATTCTTGAGAAAGAAGTTGTATAACCTAAGGATGAGAGATGGAGACTCGATGGCAGATCATTTGAACGCCTTCAATACTGTGGTAAGTCAGTTAGTATCTGTTGATATTAAAATTTTAGATGAAGATAAATGTATCAGTTTGTTGTGTTCTTTACTAGACTCGTGGGAGAGTCTAGTTGTGTCCATAGGTAGTAATACAACTTATTTGAAGTTTGAAGAAGTGGTCTCATCCTTGTTGTTGGAGGAGATGAGATGAAATAATATGGAAGGACATAGCATAGATGCATTATTTGCAAGAGAATGTTCCCAGGAAAGAAATAGATCTAATTTATCAAGTGGGAGATCTAAGTCTAAGGGTATATCTAAATCTCCCAGAAAGTTTGTAAGGGTATGTTGGAGATGTGGAAAATAAGGGCACTACAAGAAGCAGTGTAGATCCAAAGTTGAGAAAAAGAAGGGATCTGAAGAATCTTCTTCTACAGAAGAAAAGACCTCCAAGGAAGAAGGAGGGGATGTGTACTTGGCCTCTTCAATCACACATGCAGATCATGAGGCATGGTTGGTTGACTCGAGTGCATCCTTTCATATGACTCCCCATAGGGAGTGGTTCTACGAATCTGAAAAGTATGATGGAGGTAATGTTTTCTTAGGTAATGATTCAACAACTAGAATCATAGGAAGAGGAAGGGTCAAGTTGATGCTCATATATGGAAGGATTAGAACACTACTTGGTGTTCTGCACATCCCAGGTATGGACATAAATTTGATTTATGTAAGAAAAATGGAAGATGTAGGGGTAAAAACAATATTTGAAAAGGGAACTTGCAGGATGGTTCAAGGAGCAATGGTGTTGATGAAGGGAGTTCGGTTTGGAAATATGTATAAGATGATAGGAAGCACTATTAGTGATGGGTGTAATAGATCCATTGTTCTTAATATTAGAGTTGAAGAAGAAAGAACTCCTACAGTCTCTAGAGAAAAGGTTGTGTTGTGGCATCAAATACTGGGGCATATCAGAGAGAAGGGTCTTCGACTACTACACGGTAAAGGTATGGTTGAAGGTATGTCTAACTGATCTCTAGATTTTGATTTCTGTGAACATTGTTTATATGGGAAGTATAATTGGGTAAGATTCCCCTCTAGTGCAATGAGGGAAGAAGGAATTTTACAACTAGTTCATAGTGATGTTTTTGGACCTGTGTCAGTCCCATCATTGGGAAAATCTGTGTACTATGTCTCATTTATAGATGAATTCTCGAGGAAAACTTGGATGTATTTCCTCAGGAAGAAATATGAAGCCTTTGACAGGTTTAGAGAGTTTAAGGATTTTGTTGAGAATCAAGTAGAGAAAATAATTAAGGTGTTGAGGAAAGATAATGGTGGAGAGTTTTGCGGGAATGAATTTGAAGAATTCTATAAAAAGTGCGGTATAGCAAGGCATAAGACTACTCCATATACACCTCAGCAGAATGGATTTGCAGAAAGGATGAACAAGAAACTGATGGAAAAAGAAAGGTGCATGCTTAGTAGTGCCATGTTAGGGAAAGAATTCTGGGCAGAGGCAGTGGGTAATGCATGTTATCTGGTCAACAAATCACCCTCATCAACGTTGTATGACATGACTCTACAAGAGGTATGGACTGGTAAGGACCTTCTCTCACACATATTAAGTTATTTGGCTGTGATGCATATGTTCATGTTCCAAAGGAAAATAGGAGTAAGATGGATAAGAAGGCTGAAAAATGTATCTTTATTGGATATAAAGATGGTCTCAAAGGTTATAAACTTTGGAACCCATAAACTAAGAAGGTAGTGTATATCTGAGATGTGGTATTTAGAGAAATGAAGGATGTTGTTAAACAAGAATTCCTACCAAGTAAGGAAGCACCAGAGAAGATAGAGTTTGATTTAAAGGATGATGAATCAGACTGTATAGAAGAACATGAATCAGAAGAAGAAGATCATCATACTCTAGTATTGAGGAGATCGGTTCAAGAAATAAGGCTACCAAAAAGGTATAGTCCATCTGATTTCTGTTCAAATTTTTCTTTGTCTATTACTGATGATGATCCTAGAACTGTCAGGGAGGCAATGGATTCAGAGGATGGAAATCTATGGAAAAGGGCCATGGAAGAAGAAATGACATCTTTGGATAAGAAAGAGGCCTGGGATCTAGTGGAGTTTCCAACTGGAAGAAATCCCTTTGGAAGAAAATGGGTATTTAAAAAGAAGTTGAATGTAGAAGGAAAAGTGGAGAAATACAAAGCTCGGTTAGTAGCAAAGGGTTATTCCCAGGTTGAGGGAATTGATTTTGGTGAGATTTGTTTCTCCTGTTGCCAAGTTAACCTCTATAATATTTATGTTATTTGTTGCTACTGCATTTGATTTTGAAATAGAACTGATGGATGTAAAGACAAAATTCTTGCATGGGGATCTGGAAGAAGAAATCTGTATGAAGAAACCAAAAGGTTATGCTATGAAAGGAAAGAAGGAGTTGGTGTGCAAGTTGAAAAAGTCCCTGTATGGTTTAAAACAATCACCAAGGATGTGGTATCAAAAATTTGATAGTTATATGCTGGGACTTGGCTTCACAAGAAGCAAAGAGGATCATTGTGTGTATTTTAAATTAATTGTTGATCATTTGATTTATTTGGTCTTGTATGTGGATGACATGTTGTTGATAGGAAACAACAAGGATATTATCCGGGATGTGAAAACTCGATTGTCCTCTAAATTCGACATGAAGGATCTCAATTCTTAAAATTTTATTCTGAGCATGGAAATTAAAAGAGATCGAAAAAGGAGGAAACTCTAGTTAAATCAGAGAAAATATGTCGAGATGATATTGCATAGGTTTAATATGCAGGAATGTAAACCGGTCAAGGTTCCTATTCCTGTTGGTGTAAAGTTATCTGCGGATCAATGTCCCAAGACACGTGAAGAAGAGGAGGACATGTCTCATGTTCCATATGCGAGTGCAGTTGGCAGTTTGATGTATGAAATGGTCTGTACTAGACTGGACATTGCACATGCAATAGGAGTTTTGAGCAGGTATATGTCAAAACCAGGGAAGGAAAATTAGACAACAGTAAAAAGGGTTTTTAGGTATTTGCGTGGCACTGCTAGATATGGATTGTGCTATAAAGGAAGACCGGAATTGGACAGAGTGGTGGATATACATGGCTTTGTGGATGAAGACTGGGATGGAGATCTGGACCATAGGATATCTATAGGCAGGTATGTGTTTAACTGTTAAGAACCAAATATCAATATAGCATAGAAAAACCTCAGAAAAAGTACTCAACGCCTTGAAAAAGAGATAATTTCAGATAATAAGCCTCTTCGAGGGGGAAACCTCCTTTTACCCCACTTAAATGTTCAAGTCCAAGAT
>ML785955.1:584121-604777 GCA_009831015.1 Picea engelmannii
TGCCAACTTCAAACCAACCTTCCAGAGTTAGCTGAAGAAGGATCCATTTGGCTACAACCAGAAGCAGTTTTGGACCAGAGGGAGCGTCGCCTGCGTCAGAGAACCATCAAGGAAGTGCTCGTATAGTGGAAAGATATGACTCCTGCAGATGCCACTTGGGAACCAGCTACCATTCTGCAGCAGTTTCCACATCTCAAGCCTTGAGGACAAGGCTGTTTTTAAGGGGGAGGACATGTTAAGGTCCTAACCCGCACATGGGTAGATCAATGTATTCGAATGTAATAAAGGTCAATATTAATAAGACCTTTCAATAAAAGAGAATAAGGCGGATGTAAGAAGACCTAATAGAAGCTTCCGCTTCTAGAAGGATCTTCCTCTAGATGCTTCTTTTTAGTATAAATAGGAGTCGAGAGTATGAGAACCCTAGCTTGGATATTATTGTAACAGAGCACTGCTCGATTGGAGGTTGCCCCCTCGAAGAGGCATGTGAACATTGCTATCTGATTCAAGTGCTATTTATGTTGCTATTTCGTATATCATTTCTGTGTATTGTGAAGATTATGCTGGATATTTTACTGTTATTCTTTCATTTCTAGCATTTCGTTTCTGTTCTGCATATTTTATATATCTGGTATCTTGCATGCGCACTTGACATAACTGTAACCCATGCATAAGTCCAGTTTTTCAAATTGTAAGGGTTTTTATGAATGGTTTGAGGGCCCCTAGCCTTCATATTTTTATTTTCATCCACTTTGTAAGGAAACTATACTCCACTTAGACTCCTTTACCATAAGAAATGTTAGTGAACATAAGCACTTAGGGGGTAAAAAATAATCACTATTCTCCTCTTTTTCTTTTTTCCACATGGATGGCTCATTTATCTTGTAAAATTTTAAGTTAAAGTTATTTATTTCATACACAAATCATTTAAATTGGGACTAGAAGTTGATTTTGACCCTCAAGTATGCTCTTCCCCCACACGTTAGTCTAATCTTAGGAATCAGAAAGATGGTTAAAAGGACATTTCATCTCCCTTAAAAAATATTTACGAGACGAGAAAGCCCCCCCAGGTTTCCTCTTAGTGATCGGGATTTTATCAGCAGAAAGAAACGAATACAAACTATTAAAAGATGCTTAACACAGAATAACATAGATATAGTAAAAATAGTTTTCTATTCAATAAGGAAATAAGCTGAAACTATAAAATGTAGCGGAAAACAAGATTGTTGGAATGGTGGCAACTTATCTCTGAGAAGAGATGTGATGACTGCGCTCATTCGCAAGAAGATTATTATAATGAGGCTCTGAAGGCCTTTTTACAATAAAAAATAATTTCAAAAACCCTAGACATCCAAAAACCTAACCCTAGGAGATGAAGCGCCAAAAGTCATGTGGGCCCCATTTGGGTCAGTTAGTACAGCAACTTCCTGGGGTCGTAACGTTTGCATACGATCTTCGTTTTAGGTGCACAATAGTTTGTTGGAAAGGTATCAATGCAGAGATTCATTTTTGGGGATACATCAAAGCCGTCAACTATCATTGAGTATCTCGATCCTAAAAACTTTCATTTAGGCCCTCAAAATGGCCACGAATGTTAAAAACTGCTAAAAATAGTAAATTGCCAAAATTCTCATATAAATCTAGCTTGGGGGCTTGTCAAGGGATAGAGGGTTCCCTAAAAGGCCCCTTGTTCACACTAAGAACCAATTACATTTTGCAATGAATGGATGCTATAAATAAGAGCCATTTCTATGTTGAGAAACCAATATCTTCAAAGTATTGTTATGCTGCAAGAATTATTCCTTGAGAATCCTCTTTTCTCATTGAAGCCTTCAAGCACCATTGCAATATGCCATTCCACTCACCTCTTGAGGGAATAGGCATTGTTTGTTTTCACCATTTTCCATTTCCTCCATTGTAAGGAGAGAAGAGATCTCAATTAGGGAACTCAATAGCCCTCCCAAGGGGGAAGGGGGGACTCATAAGTCCCTGTCTTTCTCTATGTGTTTTTCCTACTAATCTATTGATCCATTCGTAGAATTATGTTGGTCATTGTTTGATTTTCATGGTTCTAAGTTTCTCAAGATTTCTAACATTTATTTATTAGTTGTTTTTAGTTGTATTTATTTGTTTTTATGTGTGTTTTGTTTGTCTAACCCACTCACAAACTTATGTATTGTTTAGCAGGCTTATCTAAACATGAGAGTGTTGTTGTTTTTCTCACCCAAGTGACAAAACCAACACAACATATTGTTGATCATACTGGGGATTGATATCAAATTCCTCCCTATTTGAGGCTTGAGAGAACTTCATTTTTATTTTTTTCCCTTCCATGTACCAAAATTGACCTAGCCCAACCTGCCAAAGTCAAAATTCACAGCCGAGGAAAGAGTATTTCACTTGGAAATTTCTCCCCCGACGTGTGACAAGAAGTGTCTGTCTTTTCAGGCCCATAGACGCACATTGTGTTCACTGTGCATGAAATAGGCTTCATTACTCTGTGCATTCTATGCATTGTGCTCCCTCTGCGCACTTGATAGAACTGTAACACACGCATAAGTCCAATTTTTCAAATTGTAAGGGTTTTTATGAATGGTTTGAGGTCCCCTACCCTTCATATTTTTATTTTCATCCACTTTGTAATGAAACTAAACTCCACTTAGATTCCTTTACTATAAGAAAGGTTAGCTAACATAGGCACTTAGGGGGTAAAAAATAATCACTATTCTCCTCTTTTTCTTTGTTGCCACATGGATGGCTCATTTGTCTTGTAAAATTTTAAGTTAAAGTTATTTATTTCATACACAAATCATTTAAATTGGGACTAGAAGTTGATTTTGACCCTCAAGTATGCTCTTCCCCCACACCTTAGTGTGATCTCAGGAATCAGAAAGATGGTTAAAAGTACATTTCATCTCCCTTAAAAAATATTTACGAGAGGAGAAATCCCCCCAGGGTTCCTCTTAATGATCTAGATTTTATGAGAAGAAAGAAATGAATACAAATTATTGAAATATGCTTAACACAGAATAACATAGATACAGTAAAACTAGTTTTCTATTCAATAAGGAAATAAGATGAAACTGAAAAATGCAGCGGAAAACAAGATTGTTGGAATGGTGGCGACTTATCTCTGAGAAGAGATGTGATGACTGTGCTCATTCACAAGAAGATGATTATAATGAGGCTCTGAAGGAATTTTTACAATAAACAAGAATTTCAAAAACCCTAGACATCCAAAAACCTAACCCTAGGAGATTAAGCGCCAAAAGTCATGTGGGCCCCGTTTGGGTAAGTTAGTACATCAACTTCTCGGGGTCGTAACGTTTGCATACGATCTCTGTTTTAGGCGCACAATAGTTGGTTGGAAAGGTATCAACACGTAGATTCATTTTTGGGATAAATCAAATCCTTCAGCTATCATTGAGTATCTCGATCCTGAAAAACCTTCATTTAGGCCCTCAAAATGGTCGTGGAAGTTAAAAACTGCTAAAAATAGTAAATTGCCAAAATTGCCAGAAAACTATTTTGAGCGAATTGGAAAAGGTGGGTGGCCACTGATATCCACCTAGATCAATCCTCCCTCATTGGTAAGAAATGGTATCCATTTCATTGATTTCCCCCATCAAATGAGGAAATTTCTATTGAATTTGGCCCCGGGTGAGCCACTTGCCTTGGTGCAGGAGCTTCCCTTCTTTGAAGACTTGATAAAGTTAGATCCTTTGTTGTCGAGTTCCCTTGATATGTGTGTCCACAATATGATCATTGGATTCCTATTGAATGCATTTAGGGTTGATCTATATTGGTCTCAACTTCTCTTCTATCTTTGAGGTGTCCAATAATGGTGGGAAATATGGTCGAAGGAGAGCCACGTTGAAGACTGGGTGAAAACCTGATCCAGGTGGATATTGGTGGCCACCTACCTATTCCACTTGAACCCCCACCATTTCTTCTTTTATTTTTTTAGTTTCTGCATAGTTTACTATTTTTAGTAGTTTTTCGGGTCATGAACTTCCAGAGCCGTTTTGAGGCATTAAACGACGTTTTTTGGGAAAACGGGGAGCAACATGGATCATAGATCGATGTTGCTCACCCAGAATTTGCAGTCCTCGGATAGATATTTATAACGAGGTATGGAATGCATCAAACAGAGATCGTATGCCAAAGTTACGTCCCTGGGAAGTTGATGTACCAACTTACTGAAATAGGGCCCATAGTCTTGGCATTTCATCTCCTAGGGTTAGGTCTTTGGATGTTTAGGGTTTTCCATTGTTTCTCAATAATAATAGGCCTTCGAGCCTCATTGTAACAAATTTCAGAGGCCAATAGCCGCCACATCTCTTCTCAGAGATAAGCTACCAGTGCCCTAGCTAGTGTATTTCTATTTCCTTCCTAACAGGAGGTTGTAGTCGAGAGGCACATCAACTACTTCAACTTCGACGCACACGGTCTTCCCTCCTAACTGCATGGGGAAAGAAGGAATGATTCCATGTGGTATAAAAGAACAATCGTCTAAATTAGTAAGAAGAGAAGGTGAAGGATATAGAATTATTTGGCCAATGGCTTTCCAAGACGCCAACAACATCACGCATGTCGATGCGCCCTCATCAACCACCGTACGAAAAATATTCCGGATAGAAGATTTCATGGGCTGAGCCACTACTATATAAAATGCGATGCGGTATGGGAGATGAGGCTTCAAGTTGGTTGTATCAAGCATTATAGTTCCTGGATTACATGTCTCAGTGGATCCTAAGGAAACTAGTAGAGCCTTTCTTTGCGAAGGGCAGCTCTAGAGGACCTCCAAAGCAGACATCGCATAAGGGGTTTGTGACAAATCCTCCACCATAGAGTAGTTTTGGGTGACCCTCACATTTGGATTATGTGAATATTTCTTGAACGCCCCTTTCAGGATGTGTTTCATTGTTTCACCCATCGTTCTCTCGATCTGAAGAGGAACAGACTGGTTTTTGGCTTCTTTACCCTTTTCAGAAGTACTTGTCATTCCGTAATCATGTCCCCTAGTAGCTATGTGAGCTTCACCTTTCAACATAAATAAATTCAAAGTTGACAGAGTGCTAGATGATGAAGGGGGTCCCTAACTTCCCCCATTCATGTTCACAGAGGATTGAGTTAAATTTTCCCCATGAGAAAATGGGTTCGTTAACACTGCATGTTGTTTCTATGCCAATAAATTTTGGGCCTCTGCGATTCGAGGGCATAGGTGAGTTGGGTGGTCTTCCACGCAAAGGTTGCACAGATACTTCAACTTATTTCTCTCTATATTTCCCCTACCGACATTATTGTTGGGTTTCTTATCCCCCTTACCTTTCTTTCATTGTTTTTTCTTCCCTTTGGCCTACTGGTTGGCATTTGGGTTCGTCAATTGCATGCTATGTACATCCGACGTCTAAGCAAGGGGAGAAACCGAAATAGGAGTTGGGCTGGCCACTATCTGTTGTATTGACATTTGTTTCCATTGGTTTGACAGTGGATCAGTGGAATTTTCTTGTGTTGAACCAACATTGCCATCAACATGTGGTCTGGACTTATGTCTAGTCTTATCAAGAATAAACCATGGTGCATCCGATAGAACTTCATAAAGAAAACCAGACTAAGAGTAAATCAGATCTAGTTGTTGAGCTCTCATTATCGCTTCTTCTTATGAAAATACCCCTGACGTTGCTACATCCTTGTATAGTTGGGCTACCAAATACTTAAGGGACCATTATAGTAGGAATTCTAGTGGAACTGGTACTTTAATCAAACTCTTCTAGCTTCGCCATTCTCGGATGTGATTAGAGATATGGTTGGCCTTTGTCTGCTCAAATTTGGCCATCATTTTGGTGACAACATTGTATCTTATAGGTAATCGAAAATGATTTAAGAAAACCATTGCCAATTTGCCAAAAGTAGAGTATCTTGAGCGTTCGAGCTTGATGTACCATTTCGTGGAACTCTCGATAAGAGTGCATTGAAATAGATGCAGTTGGATGGAGTCATCTCTCAAAGAGTTGGATGAGCACCATAGGTGAAATGTGATCACATGATCACCTGGATCTTCATTAGGATTTCCTTCAAACTTTGGAATGTCCAAGGGAAACTTAGTCGGCATAGAAAGCCAACGTGGATCGTGACAGATTGGGTCATTCAATAATATTGACAAGTTTGGCAAATGCAAAGTTTCCAGAAATGGTAGTTTAGCTTGTTGAGTATGTACAAGCTGGTAAGAGCCTTGGATTTGGCTGGTACTAGGTTTCCAGGAAAAGTTAGGTTGTTGCGCTTGTTGAGATGTCATCGACTGACTCCTATAGTTGCACGTTGAGGTCTAAGAAGGGATTGCTCTCAATGTAGTGTTACAAATGTTTTGGAAAGGGTTGCCCCCTGCTGATCCGACGGACATAGGTTCTGAACCTTGCCCAAGGTTCCATTGACCATGGAAGGGGTTACCCCGGTCGACATCCCTGATGAGGGAATTGATCCCTACCATGGATTACAAGGTCCTTGAGAAGTGTGTGCCCCTTGTGCAGGAATAGTACCATGCACAGAATTTTGTGAGCCAAAACTAGAGTTTCCCTCAGTTGAGATGGAAGCTGATGAGAATGCGTTGTTACCAAACATGTCAAACAAAGAGAATGAAAAAGAACCCACCCATGTGGTACTAGAAGAAGTTCCTTGACTTCCTTCTCTGAACGAGTTTTAATTCATGTTTGGCCAGACAGGCTACTGAGAAGCACCGCCAAGCAAGGGGGATGACCGAGGTATATGAACTCCATCATAAGGCAAAGAATTATAGGGGGCTGAAGTGCCCCCCATGGACCCTTGCAGAGGAGCATTAGAGCTCCCTGCCCCTAGACCCAAAGTCTGTAAGGTATAGTAGGAGAGGACTGATTTCGTGTCAAAGTTGGGAAGCCCGTATGAAAAGGGAGGGCTCATCGCACTCTGCGTAAATGATGTTGTGATCATTGACATGGAAAGAATCATACCACTTTTGGAGGTAGAGGCAGTCGATACCATAGTGTCCTGGACCTGCGAAGGTGAGTTAGGAGTTAGAACACCCCAAGTTGTGGCAACCGTAGAGGGAGTATGAGGACTTCCTGATGAAGTAGCAACATTTTCTTCCATCGCTGCTTGCAGGATTATCTGATCCTCATGATGCGCTATCCTTGGAGGGGAAAGATGTATTAGAAGTGACGTCGACAAGTCGGTGATCAGAGAGTTATACAGACTGAGAGCTTTCACTCCAAGGTCAGAAATAGTCAGTCCCTCTGGAAACGAATGTTCTCCTCTCGATGATGCCTCAGGTACAGTTTCCTGTGGCCCGGTCGCCTCAAAAGACCCTTGCGGGTCTATTCTTCACCTTCATGGTGGCGGTGGTGGCTGGAAGTTAACTGGCAATAGGCCCAAGAGTATTCGCGACTGGTGGATCTCTTGATCTTCCATTGTGGGAGAAGATCAACGACACACTAGGGATTTCTAATGTTGAAGACCAAAACACGCACTAGAAAAGTTCCTAGAGATAAATATGTTATTGGATAAATTAGTGAATATGGACATAAACTAATCTCCCTAGATCCACCTAGATCTAGAACAAAACAAGAGAGGACATGACGCTTTCCCTAGGTTTCTACCATTGAATTTATCACCAAAGAAGGAGTGTATGGCATAACTTTATATATCACTTCCTTATATCTTTGTTGTCCCTGCTTCGCTCCAGTGCTCTTCTGAGATCATATTTGCAATGACACAAACCAACCAAAGTGAAAGCAACAATTATAGATTCAATGGAAACCTAAACATGTGATCAAGGAGTCATGTAATAAAATACTAATTATTTTATGGGAAAGAGACATGTCGCTATATCATATTAAGTAAAAGTGGAATATACAATCGGATTTCCTTGATGTCGCAAGTTCCCTTTCGATGGTCCTTTTTTCCAACACACACATACACTTGCTCTGAATTTTCATGAAGATAATCCACAAAGCTTGATGGACAAATGGAGGTCTCAAGAATCAATTGTATCAATATTCTCCACACATTATTTAGTCTATTATTTGCTAAATCTTTCTTGACCTTGCTTAACCTTTTCCATGAGAAATCCATTATTATATAGGAGAAGATGAAGTGGTTACTAGGATGAGGATGATCCCAACAAATCAGAAAATCCAGTAAGATCAAAATCATACGAATGCCACCTCACATTCTAGAAGATTCTCCTTCTAGAAACTTCATGAAACTTCTTCCTTTTCTTAGCTTCAAGCACCACCGGACCCTACCTATATAGTAGCATGCAGAAATCCCGCAGGCGAAGCATAGAGCAGCCTGCAAAAATCCTTGATTTCCAGACTGTGTACCACTATTAGCCTACAACGTCATTCAAAAAATATGCCTTGTAAGGGAATAAACTCAGCCATTTTCCTCATGTGAAATATTGTTATGGAAGCCTAAACGCATGCTTATGGGTTCATCATCAGAGTGACCAAAATAATGTGTAACAAAAGCAATCAAACCACTACCATTAGTTGGAAGAATAGTTACACCAACCAACACTAGAGAAACGTACCGATGCAAGTGAAACTCGAATACGGAAGCACCCTCCGGGTATACTCTACAAATCATGGCCCGATGTCTACCCTAGGTACCACGGTATACCCCCACAATCACCTGTGTAAGTCCCTAAAGTAAAGGCAACTAGGTTTCCAGTTCGTGAACAACTACCAAGCGGGTACAGTCGACGGTCGAATGGACTGCAATGAGCAGGGTATCAAGCCTGAAACCTATCGAGGGTATCGAAAGAAAGTATTCCAGAAGATGACTGAGGAACTCAAATGGATTCGAGACCCATGAACCATCATGGCAAATGCGATCAATGTAATCCCAAGCTAAGTCCTCTATATGCGCTCCTCCACTATGATTGGTCTGTCTTTGGAGTGGTTATCTCTGCTACCTTTCTTCACACGACCTCATGTTTAGCCCCTGTGTTAGAGGGGGGTCCCAGATAGTTTCCACATTACTGGAATTTTTCACTCCCTAGCATAGAATCCTATGCTTTTTTTGTAGCCTTGAAGATTTTCCTCTCCAACCTAAATCAAGGCTTTAGCCTAATCTAGTTAATGGACCCTACAAACACAAAGTCTAATAAATTTTAATTAAATGTTGATTTTAAGTGGTTTGTCTTAATTCAAAGGAATGGAAATGAAACTGGTGATGTTTGTTAAGAGACGAAAGAGAAGAACAAATGTTGGAAACAAAATTACTTCTTTTTCAACAAACAAAGATTTGCAAATTGAACACTCTTTAACCAACTTTTCTAACTAACTTTTCATTCTAAGATCTTTTAAAAGAAAAAATCAAAACTAAATTTCACTCGAATCTGACCTACTTAAATTCCTAATTATTCAGTAAAGTACTTAAGAAAGCACTCTTCTTCCTGAAAAAACAACTAACCTAATTGCTTAACCAAACAAGAAATTGAAAACTTCTCTCTTTTTTTTTTATGCTCCAAAATAAGAAACTTGAAAATGAATTTTTTTCTTCTCTTCTAAAGAAAGTAAAAAGGGAAATAAATGACAAGAAAAGACCCATGAAACTGACTTAAGGCCTGCTGCAGATCACAAGGAGTCACTGAAAGAACCACTAAGGCTGAGACATAAAAGACTCACAGACTCATCACAAAAACCCTTTCAACGAAAACACAAGCAATCATTAAAATATAAAGAAACTGACATCAAACCTAAGCTCAAAGACTCTAACTACAAAGAATGGGAATAAATCAAGAAACCTCTGAGAATTCAAACTTCAATCAGTGGAGAGGATGACTGCCTCTCCTTAATAGAATACTTCCTGACATAGGCACGCTACTGACACTTAAGCAACATTCGTATGTACGTAGGATGTCCAAAGGTAGGTTGTGTATGTACGTGGGCAAAACTTTTGTAGGCCGCGTACACCTCTGTAACTCCTTAAAAAAAGAAAACAACAGTCAAAGGAATAAGGCAGGGAATACTGGTATGGAAGACTAGAATATCTTAAAGACACAATAACTTACAAAGAACTCAAAGATGTAATTAAACCAATTAAAACACCCAAAAACATCCCCAAAAAACCCTAGAGGTTCCTAAGTATGGTCGCCAATTCTTCTATAGTGGGAAACCCCCCCTATGGACTACACTAGGGTTCTAAAGTGCAGGCATAGATAACTGTCTAAAGTTTCCTAGTTTTAAAAATTATCCCAACAACACCCCACATTCATGCATAAAATACAAAGTATAGGGATCCGGTAGTCCTACTTCCACGTCTAGTGTCTATCCCTTTGCGCCCAGTCATTTCTCGACTGCAAATCTCCTCCAGAGGTTGACCTGCATTCACCAAAAGACAAACAAGAAACTACGAATATTCATTCTATATATGAATTAGTGGGTTAGATGTCGTAAAAAAATTTAAATCAAACATAAATATTAAACACATTATATGGTAGGATGACAAAAGTACTTATTTGTATTAATCTCACAAAGTAACTTACATAGCGAGATCGACGACTGATCCTCAAACTCGGTCCTGGGATTCTCTTCACCAAGCTCCAACTACTTCCATGTATCCTTCTTATCTCATACTTCTCTCTAGAGAATGGGCATAGGCTTATGAATGAGGAAAAAGGGGCAAGAATAACGAATTCTAGCTAAAAACTCACAATATGGCTGCAAATGTTTGGGGCAAGGGGGGTAAGAAAAATGGGAAGAGTTTCACTATTGTTAAGTTTCTCCTTGGAATGAGACCCCAAAACCTCTTTTTATATGCCAAAAATATTGTTATTTGGTTGGGTGAAGGGCTATAGGCATTCAATTGGTTAGGAAACCACCCAATAGCCCGTAATCTCAACGAATCCCTTGCAAATTTTTATTTTTTGCAACTTTTGTGAGTATACGCAGGCTATAATGGTGCAACTAGTGTATGTAAATGGGAAGTAGTGATGAAAATAGCATACATACGTGGGCAGTAGTGGTACATCTTCAAAATTTTTGTTTTTAAGAAGATCTATTCAGTATTGTCTTGGCAAAAATAGTAAGTACGATGGTATGTTGCTAGGTATGCATGTCTAGTGAAAATTAGGGTTATAACATACACCTAATTTATTTAAATAACAATATGTTGATGTTGGAAGTCACCTATGGATTGCAGCAGAGGTAAGCCCAAGGCCCATCAATTTCTATGTCATAGTAAATGAATTTAAGGGTGGTCTAATGTACACAGTCTCAAGATTATATCGCTTTAACTTAGAAAACTAGGTTGGCATGCATAGACAACTGAAATGAATCATACATCACAATTCAATAATAATCTCCCAACTGGATCATCCATTTCCGGGTCATTTAGTTTTGGAAGGAAAGAAACACACAGAACTAATTAAAACCGATAGTGGTGTCACTGTGATCAAACATACATCACACAAACACAACTATCCTTGACTAGATCTTCCATGCTCGAGTGTTATAATACATTCGTTACAAAGAGGTGAAAGGTAAACTGATTTTCATTAGACAAGAAATATCAAATGCATAACATAACCAAAGAACTAGAGGCTTTTACTAAAACTTTACAATCGAGAGATCTGCTCAACCATCAACACTAACAAAATGGAAAAAATGCCTACATATACTTAGAATTGGCTCCCCTGCTGAATGTGCGATCATGTCATGAGTTCAAGGATTTGCATTGATGAGTTTCTCTGTCAGGCTGAACATGCAGAGATTAGCCAGACTTCCCATGCAGTATTCTATCAGATGTGATCTTTGTCATCCTAGATTAACATCCTGTCTCTGCGATTTGTCTCTTTCTGGAATTCTATTTAAGGAAGGAGACAATGTCTCACCCACCTCCCTTATTTACATTAACTGCTTCATTAGGATCTGAGTGGGCATAGTCAACACCTACACTAGATGACATGGCAGTTTTCCCTTGGATATATGCTACTTTTTTGAACTGCTACAAGGGGACCCAGACGACGGATGTGGACGAGGATCTAGCGGGGGTGATAGCTCCATCGACACGGAGGTGAGCCTAGAGACACCCATGTGGACAGTCATGGCAGATGGAAGGTGACCGGGAAATTATGGGTGGCAAAAAACATGGGTTCTACGCTGGGACATGTTGGCGATGAAGTGGCACAAGGTGATGAAGTGGGGGCAAAGAAAAAGGTCGTGGCAATGGACACGATGGGGACCATATTCCTAGAAGAAGGTATGTGGTAGAACACTTGGAAGGAGATGGTAGTCCGGAGTGATAAGGGACATGATCTAAGGGTGAGTGGAGGACAGGTGTACCATCATGAGACAAGGAGGGAGAGAGGGTGATATCATTGGCAGAGGTGAGAGACGAAGTGGAAGACAAATGTCAGTGGGGAGAGGTAATGGTAAAGGGTGGTAGTAATAGGTTTACTCATAAGGGGTAGGCAACGGTAAGCATTTTTAGGTGGGAGGGTCCAATTTAAGGAGAGGGACACACGTTAGTGGGGGCCTCTCATTTTAAAACCACCAAATCGGACCCCCCCCCCTGTTAAAGGAAGAACATCCGAGGGGGTCCGATATGGCTCTTGTGTCGTATATCTAGGCATGCGGATCTCGACTGCCCAAATATACGTGCCATTTAGCGAGACACACCTACGTACACAAAACTTAGGATAAGTGGGTTTTAGCCCACTTCTTGCCACTTTTTTTCGCCAAAGGGTTCCATTTCTTAGGAAAACACCCCCTTACAAATAAATGTGATAACATTAGGCTCCATGGAGGATGACTTGCTCCCTGTGAGATGCCATGAACTCTTCTGCAATTTCAGTGCCTTGTTGTCGGGTTATGGAGTCACTTATAAATTGAAAACAAAAGAAAAGAAATATTTACAAATACATGGGATCCACTTATGTCTCAAATAAATAATTTCTTCAAAAAATGCCCATTTATAGGGCCACCAAACACTTCATCGCCCTCCACATTCTACAGCTTTTATGTATTATTCATATATCTCTCAGAGATTTTGAAGGGTCCAATCTAGAGGGCTTCAAATTTACCATTCTTTCCCTTAGAAATCTTCTTTTCTCGCCTTTCTGTCAAAGGCTTGTTTGATCCTCTACTGATGGTCATGAGTTATATCCATCACCTTATCTCTATTCTGTCAGGATTCTATCAGTTGATGAATCCTTTTGATCATATCCTGATGCTCTCCTTGATAATCATGAAGTAATTTCTCTGCGGGTAGGGCAAACTAAGAAGGAAAAATGACTTCTGTCCCATATACAAGTTGGAAAGGGGAGATGCCTAGGGACCTCTTTGGTGGCACTCGATCATCCCACAGAGAAAAAATGAGCTTTGAATTCCATGCCTTTTTATTGTCCTCCAACAATTTCTTGATAATATTAATAAGGATTTTGTTAGAAGACTCTGCTAGTCCATTACCTTGGGGATAATAGGGGGTAGAGTGGATTAATGAAATCCCAAACTGCTCAAAGAATTTGATCAATGGATCAGACTTGAAGAATGCAACATTATCAGTGATGATTCTATTCAGACAACCAAACATTACAATAATATCCTCTAGAAAACCAATGATCACTTTATGAGAGGCGCTCCTTATGGGGATAGCTTTTATCCATTTAGTGAAATAATCTATGGAAGTTAAGATCCACCTGTGTTTACCACTTGAATCAGGATAAATTTCCCCAATGAAGTCCAGTCCCCACTGCTGAAACATTCCTAAAGCCGCCATAGGCTTCAATGGCTGGGACTTGAGATGCTTCTTTCTAGAGAATTTCTGACATTTAATACAAGCCCTAATTTTCACACAGACATCAGTGAATAGAGTACGCCAGTAGTATCCAGCCCTGAGAATTTTGTAGGCCATGGTTTTCCAGAAATGGTGTCCCCCACATAGGCTTTCATGGAACTCAAACATAAATTTTTGGGTCTCTTGTTGGTCTAGACATCTCAGAAGCACTCCTAGAGGATATTTCCAATACAAGACTTGGTAAATAAGGAAATATCTGATTTCTTTGTTCTTTAAAGCTCTTTCCTTGATCCTTCCCATACCATCTGGGGGTTACAACTCCTTCAAAAAATATATAAGGTCTTTATACCATGTGAATTCTGCCAATGGGGGGTTGTCCTAATAGATTTTGTTAGACAAATTATCCTGTTGATGTTCTGAGCAAGTGTGGGTGAAGTTAACTCCCAAAACTTAATAATTAGACTCAACCAATATCTTAGATAAACCTTGTCCCTTAACTAGTTTGGTGGAATTTATTTCAAGATCAAAATCAAGTATTTTGGAAATCCACTTGCTCCTTCTCCCGTCTATATCAGGATGAATGAGAATGTCCTTCACAGAAGATGAAGGAACATATGCAATGATCGTTGAATGCAAAACATAGATTCTGAAAGATTTAAGAACCTTCACCAAGGCATAGGCCTATTTCTCCATGATGTCATATTTTGTCTCTGCATCTCTCAATGCCCTACTAAAAAATAAAATGGGCTTCTCTATCTCTACAACATTCTTCTGAAATAAAACAACTGACACCTTATCACAAGAAGAAAAAGAACAAATTAGAAAATCCTTGGAATAATCAGGACTGAAAAGCACAGGTGCCTCAGTCAATGACTTCTTGATATGGCTATAGGATTCTCGGGATTCAACAGTCCATTTTACTTCATTTTTGTTTATGTGCATGACTGTGATATGCTTCACTAGTTCAGCAAAATTGGAAACAAGCCTCCTTAAGAAATTAATTTTTCCGAGGAAGGATTGAACCTTTTTCCTGGAACTTGGGAGTGATAGGGTTTGGATCACTTCCACCCTGCTGGGATAAATTCTGACCCCCTCAATTGATACTATGTGCCCCAGTAATTTCCCTTCCTTCATGGAAAATAATGATTTATTGGGATTCAAAGAGAGACCAAACCTCCTACATTTCAAGAAGACCTTCCTCAAATGACAACAATGCTCTTTATCGGATCTGGAAAATACTGTTATGTCATATAGATAGATGACTACAAACTTATCCTTCTCCCCAATGAAGGCGATATCCATAGCTCGTTGAAAGGTTGCTCTTGCATTCATTAATACAAAGGGCATCTTAGCATACATGAATGTACCCCAAGGAGTGGTGAAGGCTATTTTTTCTCTGTCCTCTGGAAGGATAGAGATCTGATTGTAGCCCGAAAATCCATCAATCATAGAAATCCTGGACACGCATGTCACCCTCTGCAATATATGTTCCATCTTTGGCAGCAGGTAATTGTCCTTCCTACAGATCCTATTCAGATTCCTGAAATCGACACATAGTCTGATTTCTCCAATCTTCTTTCTTATTGGGACCAGATTGGCTATCCACTCAGAATATCTCAGAGGCATAATGATCTGAGTGTCCAAAATCTTCTTCACCTCCCTTTCCATAATAGGCAACAACATAGGATTTATCTATCTCAACTTTTACCTAAATGGTTTGACTTCCTTCTTGAAGGGGATCTTGTGTTCAATAACAATGGTGTCATATGTCCTGAGGTCTTCATAGGTCCAGGAAAAGACATCAGCAAATTCTTTTAATAACTCAGTATACTCGGCCCTCTGCTCTCTTGACAGTCTGCTTGGCAATTTGACAAATTTTGGTTCCTTCTCTGTGCCAATAATGCAATCAACCACATTAGCATCATTATTTCAGATTTTACCCTTTACTGCCACATCATTTCTGTCAAATAATCTTTCTAAATGGACTAGTCCCTTTGGGATTTGATTTCTAGGCAACTGGATGATATGATGGTCAACAATCTTGCTCAGAAAAATATCATCATGAGGACCCACTCCAGAGTCAGGATCTTTATCAATGTGAAACATTGAACATTCATCAAATGTCTCAAGGAAACTTTTGATCTCAATATCATCCTAAAACACCTTCCAATGCTTGATATTGTCAGGTATAGAGAGCCTATATTTCATTTCTACATCATACCTGAGTTTAGGAGGTAGAGGGACTCTAAAATTGCTTGTTGAGGCAACCAAATAATTGACCATTGTATTTTCTTTTCTAGAGATGAATGAAATGTTGAAGGCCGAGAAAAAACTATCAATCAGATCCCATACTTAATTTCTGTAACTCTTGATCCGAGGGTGTTTGGCCTGGTAAATATTTCTGACATGTTGAATAATTAACTCATTATTGCCAAACATTGATAAACTTTCAATCCTCATGTCCTTTGTAGATCTCAAGCCCAAAACCATAGCTTCATACTCTGCCACATTGTTGGTAGCTTCAAATTGTAATTTGTATGGCAGAGATATGGTTTCCTAAGCAGGGGAAACAAATACCACTACGACACCAGCTCCTTCCCTAGAAGAGGCTCTGTCAAAGAAAAATTTACAAACAGGGATAATTGGAGGAGAATCTTCCCATAGGGTGGGGGAATTCTTTCTGATTTTAAGGGGAGACTCAGGAGCATTAGTGAGTTGTAACAGGATAGATCCCAAATAAGTATCCAGAGCAAAAATAGGGTGACTAGTGGGGTCTGCTTCATCACTGATAATGTAGGCCAACTGAGCTTCCCTGTATAGTCTCCTATGCTCCCATCCGAACACTGGAATGGTAGCATATGTGAGGTCCATTTGTAATGTTCCCCCAAGCCTTTTTATCCAAGATATTGACAATAGCATGCCGAAATTGGGACAAACATCAGCCACCAAAATATCCATGACCACACTTTTCATGGGAAGTTGAAACAAAGTTACCACCAGATCTTTGATGACCCCAAGACATTGCACCCTCCTTGAATCAAAAGAGTAAAAATCATGATAGGCTTTTGTGACTTCCAGCCTGAGTTCTTCCATGACAGTTTTGGGCATGATATTATAGGAAGCCCCTGAATCCATCAGACAATTATGCATCATATTGTCATGTATGTTCAGTGATGTGTAGAAGGGAGGGAATGAATCATATCTATATTCTACCATAGGACCTAAGATGACTGTTGGCTTTTCGTCTTGGAGATTTACTGAGTCTTTGTAATGGCAAGATGGCTCAGACTGCAATAGTTTAGAGAGGGATTTTTTTAAGTCCTTGTGTTTAACCAACTCTGAAAGGGGCACAGGGATTCTGATCTTTTGGATTTCATGATCAAAACTAAAGGAGGAAGGGGGCTTCAGGATTTTTTTCACCTATGAGGCAAGGTCTTTGGCTATTGGTGGGAAATTTTGAGCTCTCTTTTCCTTGCTGATGTTTGTTGTGTCTTTAGTAGGATTCTCTTCTATGGAAGGATGATAAAGGATGTCAGACTTCCCTTCTTTCTTTTTAGACCATAGGTTGTATTTATTGGGACTTGTACTGACCTTCTCCCCCTTACGCAACTCATTTATTTGATTTTTCATGAGGGACTACTCGTAGGAATATTGAGTTAAATGGGGAAATGGGGAGGTGTCTCCAATGTAATGGTTTTTATGGTCAAGCTCTTCATCTTCCCTTTCTTCATCAGTAACAAGGTTGCTTTGAAGAGGGGTTTTAATTTTCTGATCACTTCTTTCTCTGTCCCTTTGTTCACTTGGCATAATCTGAGGAGCATTGTTATTCATCCTACTGAAGTTGCCTCTGCTATTTGTATTTGGGAAATTCTTATAACCTTGATTCCCTTTGAATTTATCTTCTCCATTTCTACAGACAGGGGCTTCACTATCTTGGTTAATTCATCTACTTGGGGGTGAAATGCAAAAGAACCAGAGGTTGATGCCTTAGATATTCCTCTCCCTATGTCTCTGTCAGCTTTTCTCCTAAGTCTATCAACTGCCAACACATTGGATTCTACTTCCAGGGTTGCATCTTTCATAAGAGGCAATGAAGTATCTCTTCTTTCTCTCAATAGGATGCAAAAATCAGGGTCAAAGGCATTAGCACAATTGATCTTGGCAGAGGCCTTTGTAGGTTTTATCTTATAAGGGATTTTGTTGTACATTTTATTGAACCTTTTGGAGAAGTTAGAGACATATTCTCCTTCCTTTCTCTTCAAGGATCCAAACTATGTGATGTAATACATAAAATATTTTTATCCCCCCATTTCCTCAAGAAAACATCATCTAGAGCTTCAATCCTAGCAATAGATCCAGGGATCAATCCCTTAAACCATTTCCTAACCTCACCATCAAGGCTCTTGACAAAGAATCTCATCCAAACATATTCGTTTTCAATATTTAGATTGTCTGCATAACTATAGAAGGCAACAAGGTGCTCTTCAACAATTATGTCCTCTTCTCCAGTGAACTTGGGCATATATTTTAGGTAATCGCCAGTGGGGAGATAATTCATGGGTTGAGGTAAAACCAGGGTGGCATATATTGCAGCCACTATATCATCCATTCTATTCCTAGGAGGATTAGCACCTTCCATAGGGATGTGAGGTGGAGGAGAACTAGGATGTGAAGGTGTTAGAATAGGGGAGGTTGGAACTGAGCTTCCAAGAGGAAATGGAAACAATAAAGTATTTGGAGAAAGAGCTGGAGGGCTTGAGGGAACTAATGTATCTCTTTCTGTGGTAGTGGAAATAGTAATAGGAGGAGGAGTGGTGAAGCCCAGGGTAGGAAAATATTCTGAGGCACTGGGTCTAAACCACGGTATAATTTCAAGGGAGAGTGGAGTTACAAGGATTTCTCCCTCCAATCCCATACAAGAAGGGGAAAACTTAGCAGGATCACTCCTAAAATTTAAATTTCAGGAAACTCCAATAGCTGGTATAACAAAAGGATGAAAAGAAGAAATTGCAATTCCTATAGAATAGTGAAAATCATCAGAAATACTTGGTTCATCAGTAGAATCACTCTTTCGAAGGGCCTTTCCCTTTCTGATCATTTTCTCTGGGTTGGCTTCAGGTGTTCCTAAGGGCAGTTGGGGAGTCAACCTCGTGTGTTTTTCTCTGGAAGACATGGCTAAAACAATGGAGTCGTCAGTGGATTAGCCTTAACGGAGTCACCACAGTGGATTCGCCAGGTGCACAGTCGCAATCTTGATGTACTGGGATCTGATGCACCTTCAGAACCAATAAGCTTTGTCATTCAATCCTAGGAAAAATATTCAACTTCATCCGTAGAAATGGTGCTAGAAATGTTTATGTTGGAAGTCACCTCTAGATTGCAGTAGAGGTAAACGCAAGGCCCATCAATTTGTATGTCACAATAAATAAATTTAAGGGTGGTCTAATGGAAACAGTCTCAAAATTATATCTCTTTAACTCAAAAAATTGGGTTGGAATGCATAAACAAGTGAGTTCTTGATGTAACTTCAGTCAGTCATTTTATACATAGTGGTGAGTAGGGGGGAGAACTTAAAGAAGACAAAGTGGTATGTTGTGGACGTCTGGTCATTCAACATCCAAGGAGAAGAAAACTCAAAATAAAATATCTTCTTGGCTCAGAGATACAGGGAACTAAATGAAATTATCATGAACAAAAATCAATCATACATCACGATTCAATAATAATCACCCAACTGGATCGTCCATGCCTGGGTCATTCAGTGTTGGAAGGAAACCAACACAGGGAACTGATTAAAACTAACAGTGGTGTCAATGTGATCAAACATACATCACACCAACACAACTATCCTTGACTAGATCTTCCATGCTCAAGTGTTCTAATAAAACCGTTACAAATAGGTTAAAGGGAACTGACTTTCATTAGACAAGAAATTACAAATGCATAACATAATTACCAGAGAACAAGAGGCTTTTACTAAAAATTTACAATCAGGAGTTGTTCTCAACCATCGACACTAACAAAATGGAACAAATGCCTACATATACCTGAAGGTGTGATCATGTCATGAGTTCAAGGCTTTGCGTTGGTGAGTTTCTTTGTTGGGTTGTGCATGCAGACGTTAGCCAGACTACCCATGCAGTCTTTTGTCAAACATGATCTCTATCAGCCCAGACTGATGTCATTTCTCTGCAATTTGTCTCTTTCTGACATTCTATTTAAGGAAGGAGATGATGTCTCACCCACCTCCCTTATTTACATTAACTGATTCATTGGGATCTGAGTGGGTGGAGTCAATGCCTGAACTAGATGACATGGTGGTTTTACCTTAGCTATCTGCTACTTTGTTGAACTGTTACAAGGGGACCCAGATGATGGACATGGAAGAGGATCTAGTGGGGGAGATAGATCCATCGATGTGGAGGTGAGGCGAGATACACCCATGTGGACAATCATGGCAGATGGAAGGTGAACAAGGAAATACGGGTGGCGAAAAACATGGGTGTTGCACTGGGACAAGTTGGCAATGAAGTAGCACAAGGTGTTGAAGTGGGGACATAGGAAAAGGTCATGGAAGCGGATAGGATGGGTACCATCTTCCTAGAAGGAGGTGAGCGGTAGAACACTTGGAAGGATATGGTAGGCAAGAGTGATGAGGGACATGGTCTGAGGGTGAGTGGACGATAGGTGTACCATCATGAGATGAGGAGGGAGAGTGGGTGATATGATTGGCATAGGTAAGAGACAAAGTGGAAGACAAATTTCAGCAGGGGATGGTAACGGTAAAGGATGGTAGTAATAAGTTTACTCAGAGGGGGTAGGCAATGGTAAGAGGTTTTAGGCAAGGGGGGGTCCAAGTTAAGAAGAGGGTGACACTTTA
>ML785955.1:636454-666023 GCA_009831015.1 Picea engelmannii
AATCCTCCAATATCAAGAGAGATTTGAACTCTCCATCCTTTCCCCTTCCTTCCACCAAAGAATATATGAGAGATAATAAAACTTTACATTAAATCATCACCATCAACCAATCATCACATAGAACCTGATAATGCTTCCTGAGACTTCTTCAATTTCTACAATTCTTCAATTCTTGGAGTGCTATAATCTTGTATATAATATTACTCAATGTATTCTCTAAAAATCATCGAATTTTCACTCCTTGAAGCCTCCCCAAAAATAAGTTATAGAAAGAATGGTAGACTTTATTCAATTATGGTCTATTCAGGAGACCGAACTTGTACAGAATGCCCCTCTCTCAATATTTAACATTTGATTCTGAAACTCACAAAAAAGAAACTACAATCCGTACGATTTCTAATGAAAATTTTCCCACTTCATTTGGATGCTCGATGAAGAATTTATGATTGTTTTACCCGGAACACCTATTTATTAGCTAGCTTTAGGACTGGTCACAAACCCTATCTTCCACAGAGTGTATCTCCATAATTATAGCGAATCAAGAGATGAAAATTTTACCAGAGGTGCCTTGATGTGTCTTCTCAATTCCATAGTGATTTCACCATCTGAATCGTTCTATAAAAAACTTTATAGCAAAAATGGTAAGATGACCTGAAAATAACATACCTTAGAACACATCACCAAAAGACTTCATCCTCCCTTGAAATCTGGCCTTCTTTACTTCTTATTTCCTCTAAAATTCGACTTTTATCAAATGAATGTATAATGATGTTTATTTATACCATTTATGTCACTTCCTTTTAACATTAGGGCCGACCTGACACTTTCTTATTTTGTAATTCTTTTCTTTAATTATCTTCAGGGCCTACATGTACTTCCTTCTTCAATTCACTTTGTCATCTTCAAAAATTCATTTCTCTTCAACCATGAGGATCCACGTGACGTGCCACATACCACCAAAAACAACATTATGTATACTATCCATTCATGGGTGTTGTATATGCATGTGCATTGTCCTTCATGTCCAAATACCTTTATCAATCTTGTAGTCCAAAACCCATGACTAGGATTGACATCAATGACAACAACCAATCTTCCAACATTTTATGCATCATAGTTGGCTCTCAAGGCCTCTAAGAAGGAACTTGGATCCATTAGGAGGATATAGTTGCATTCATAAGTTGCATTAGGAGGATATAGGTCACACATTCATAAGTTTCATATAGTTGCATATAGTTGCATAAGTCACATATACTAGTTGCATAGTTGCATAAGTTGCATATTAGAGTTATTTCTGCCACTCCAGTTAGAAAACCCATAAAGGGAATATGATCCAAATAAATATAATGGAGAATATAGTATTTGCAATATATGTGTTTGTGTGTGCATGTACACCCATCACACTATGGTCTAGATGCAATTTGAAGTAGTTGCCATAATGATGACCCAAGTTCAATTCATGGTGAGCTCCCTCCACACCTAGATGCTTGTTGCCTCTTTGTTGTAGCAACATATAGCCATAATTATGTTAGCAACCTAACCACCCTTGATGTAGAGGGTGTTGGATTATCATGAAAACCTCTCCTTGATAATAAATAACAGTGGAGAACCCACATTGCTACCATGCAATATATTGGAGAACATAGAAGCCCTAAGGGTTAGCTCAATAATTCATGAGCCAAACATAAGATCTCTCCCCCAAAGTTGGGGAGGTCATGATTTCAAATCTCTTTATCCCCTTGGGGTTAGGCTCCATAATCAAGGCCAAAGATTTAACTCATTTTCCAACCATGGATCATAGAACATAGAAGACAAGAAATGGAATTCTACTCAAACTCTTCAAGAGCAAATAGTTGCAAAGATGTCATCCATGTTGTTGAAGAAATAATACGTGTGTGACTCAAAAAACCAAGAGAAGAAAATCATATCAAAATACAATATTAAGAAACCAAGGATATTCAATTTTGTTTAAACACATATAAGCATTTAAACACATAGTGTAAACAATCTTTTGATGATTAAAATAAGCACTTACAAAATCCCAAAAGGGAATAGGATCCAGAAGGGAATAGGTTTAGCATGGAAGTGTTTAATTTCCTAACAATCTTGAGATGCCTTTTTCACCTTTAGGTACTTGAGTCTTTTATTTGTAGGTATGCCTCCCACAACAATGCTCCATGTAAAAACTATTTTTTTGGCTCAAGAATGGGTTTCCATATGATTCTTATAAAAAACAACCATGCTCTTTGCTTGGATTTCAGTTGTCATATTTGATTCAAATGGTCTTCAAACGATTAGATCAAAGCCACTTGTACCCCATGGTTGAATTGTAGTTGTGAAATATCATGGATGTACCCCATTTACCATCCCAACACCAATAAGCATGAGTTTTAGGGATACTTAAATTTAACAAAAAGTCTTTAAGAATAAGCTCATGGATTATTTATATGATAATCTTGTTAGTATTAACTAGGGATAACTTTCACTTAAGATTTCCCCACACAAGTAGCCTCTTTTCCTTCCATGACTCAAATCACCCACTTTGCACACAACACTTGGGTTCGAACCCCGGTTCTAATAATTCTCATTCCCCTTAAATCTCTAGATGTAAAACATAAAAACAAACTATCTGAGTGAAAGCCTAGGATGTTGGGGAGTATTGGTTGGTTGAGGAGGTGACATTAGTGCTTTTTGTTGAGAATTTGGTTGCTATTTTTGGTGACATTTCCAAGGTTTCTATTGAGTAAACCATTATATTTGTTGGGGTTGTTGATAAGGAAAAAATGGTGGCTACTAATTTTGAAAACTTGAATATTTCCATCACTGTTGGGGTGGAAATGGGTTTTTCCAATGTCAAGAATACTAATTTTTCAAGGGATTAAATTGACTATTCCAAGAATAATAGAAATATTGAGGGTGTTCATATGGCATACCTTGACTAGTTATGCATGGTATTTGTTTCCTTTGGTGTTTGATGAAACAAACCTACTCCAAATTATGATATGCTCCCTCATATAAAGCCTTCAAACTTAGTAGTTGTGGGAAATGATTGATTTCATCATTTTATTTGTAAATGTTGTAGAATTATATGTTATTTAGCGGGCATTTTTGTGCACTTTGGGAAAATAAATGCCAAATCATTTTTAGTTTCCTCTTTCTTCATCTTGACTTGGAGTGTATAAAAATGGATTGTCATAGATTTTAAAATATTTGTCTTCATGTCTCCAACATATTTTCAATTTCTACTTTTATTAATCTAGCTATGGTCATGGAGGTTTGTTCAACAATTCCTTTGATTCCTTTACCCCTTTTAGTAGAAACTCTTGAGTATTTTTTTCAAACATTTATTATCTCATCATAAGTGAATTTGTAAATATCTACAAATATGATCAAATTTAAAGCTTCCATATCATTATCGCTTACTTCTATCAAGATAATTGTCTTAGGAGAGTTTTTGTCAATTGAGAAATCAATAGATCTCTTTTAACCAAAGTGAAATATCTTAACATAGTCCTCTAATGATTTGTCCTTTCTAATTCATTTGGAATAGTTAATCTCTTGAGTCTCCATATTTTCAATATTCAATGTATTTCTCTATAAAAAGATTCTTCATAGTTTCCCATGTCTAAATATTATGTATATCTAGACCTATGAACTATTTGAGGGATATTTCCTTCAAAGTAGAGGGGAAAATTCTCAGCTGGGCATAATTATTATATTCATAAGTGTTTCAAAGGGATTCAAATTCAAGGATAAAAGTGTCTAGGACCTCAATGATCATTCTATGAAATTGGGGAAGAGCTGCTAGATTTATTTTTTCATTCTTACTTGTTGCCCTATCCCCAAATTCTTCGACACTTTCTTCGAATATTTGTTTTGGACTATATTCAATGGTTATTAACTTACACTACCCCCATGGGGATTTTTTCTTCTCATGACACAATCAAGGGGATTGTTCATGTGTGAGTTGTAAACAATTATGGTTAGGGATCTTCAATTTTGAAACCGATTATGAGCCTAGTGCTAAGGGTACAATTGGAGAATTTTAAAACGATGACTTAGCATTTCATCAAGCATTATATCAAGCATTTCATAAAACATTCTATCAATCATTTCTATCAATCATTTATCAAGCATTATATCAAGCATTTCATAAAACATTCTATCAATCATTTCATCTAAAAATTAGCATGCACAATCAAGAGATAGGAGAAATAAATCAAACCATTTCCTTCGGCTATGTGCCCTCCTCCGGTGCAAAACTGTGTTCCCTCCTCCTCTACAAATCTGTGTACCCTCCTCCTCTACAAATATGTGTTCCCTCCTCTACAAATATGTCTTCCCTAGCCTCCTCCTGCGTGAGTTCCTATCGTGTGCCTCTCCCTCCTTCTCCTCCTTCTCCCCCTTCCACTCTATGTGCAAATGGTCGTGCTCTAGCCTCCTACTGTGTGCCTCTCCCTCCTTCTCCTCCTTCTCCTGTCCTCCTCTCCCTTTCATGCTCCAAATACGTGCTCCAAATCTATCCTCCTCTCCCTTCTGTGGTCCAAATCCATGGGAATGTGGTGGTGAGTGCGAGCAACTCTGCGCGTGAGTGTATAGTGGTTGTGATTTGAAATATGTTTTATTTTTCTTGTATGTTGTTTTATTTTCATTTTTATTTTATGATGTTTTATTGTCTTTTTTATTTTTTGTTTTTTTATATTATATATATAATATATAATATATATTATATATTATATATAGGCGTAGACTATAACTCTTCCAAACTCTTCCATCTAATTCATTGGGGGCCCACCGAGAAAAGAGAATAAAGAGAAGGATGAGGGATTTCCAAACACCTACCATGAGAAGTGATGAAATCCACTATGGTGATGAGTGAAGGTATAAATGAGGTTGTTATAACTAGGAGACAAAGGGTGATGAAATATCGAGGCCCGTAGAAATACGTCTTAGGTGTCCTCCCTCATACAAGAGCCACCTTGATAGAAACCTAATAGAATGACCACTAAGATACCTCCTCATAGATGCATGAAACATGTTACCTTTCCTTCAAAATGAAATGAAATGGTCATGGAATATTCATTATTTAAAGAGATAGGAGTCTTAATCAAACCTCTGGTCCCAACATTGGAATTATCCACTCTGAAGAGTGTGCTTGTTGCTAAATAGGTCTTGACCATATCCTATAGAAAGGATTTTAATCTACCTAATTGGTTAAGGAAATTTATCCTTATCAAAATGAACCTCAACGTCATAGGACTTAGTCTCAGATTCAAAATTAGTGTGGAAACCTGCTTTACTAATTCATTGGCTTGTTTCTTCATTAATAAAAGAAAATATGAACAAATGGGACTATTTCAATAAATTAGATATGGATTCCCTATGGTGTCATCCCTATATGTTTTGGCTATAGAGGGCCTTTTCTATCTACTTTTTTGTAAATTCAAAAATCAACTACTTCATGGGACTCACCTCTCGGAACCAAAGATAGGGCAGTTGGTTAGTGGAAATTTCCTAGATGACTCCTTCCTAAAAATTCTCAAGGAGAACCCTCATGGATACACATGGTTGAGTTTTTGGATACTTGAGAGGTACAATGTAGTACTGGTTGTTTTATGAGTGCAGTGGTGGAGTGATATTGTCAAGTTTTACAGATGTTGATTGGGCAGGATGAACTGAGGGTAGGAAGAGCACTTCAAATTTTTGCTTCGACATTGGATCGAGAATTATTTCCTAGTTCAACAGGAAGCATAAATCATTGTTGGTGGTCTGGAAGTAGTTTCCCTAAGTACATCATTGGTATGATTAGGCGACATAAGTCACCTAATTCGTCTATCGCTAAATATATAACATTCAATGAGATGTAGAGTGTATTGGAATATAACAATTATATCAAGAAGAATTAGGTGACACTTCCACATTATGCCCTATTGAAAGCCTCTTTTATGAGTTTGAAAGGATTCATTGAAAATTTATACAAGGAAGGGTCGATCAACCCTTACATAGTAGGAAAAATAGAAAAAAATATTAATTGGAAATATGAATCGATAAGTTGTGACCAAACCTTCCTTGTTCCTTACCTAGTGATATACCATTCTATGAGACAAAGAGTTGCTTGAAATGGAACAATTATCGTTAGATAAAGTTTGATTGGCACTTGAACATTATTCCCCTAGCACACACCTCTTCTATTAGTTTCAAAATGATTCATTGAAAATTTATACAAGGAGGAGTTGATCAACTCTTGTAGACTAGGTCAAATAATGGAAAAGGATTAATTCAAAAGATCAATTGTGAAAGGGGAAATCAACCCTTCTTTATTATTCCCCTAAATAAATGTGATTTTACGAGATGGAGATTTGACTAGAATGAAACAATTATATATACAAGGGTCAACTAACCCTTCCACATTATGCTCCCAATGCAAATCTCTTCTTTGAGTTTGAAAAGGCTTCACTGAGAAGCTATACAAGGAAGTGTCAGACGACTCTTCTATATTAGGAGATATAAAAAAATCGATTAATTAAAAATCTAAATGCATAAGTGGTGGTCATTCCTTCCTTATTCTTTACCTAAAGAGGTACTATTATAGGATACTAAGAGTTGAATGAAATGGAACAATTCTCTATAAAATGGTTTGTCTACCCTTCCACATTATTCCCCCAACAAATACCTCTTCTATTAATTTTAAAATGATTCATTGAAAATTTATATAATGAATGGTTGACCTATTCTTCCAAACTAGCTCAAATAAAAATAAGGATTAATTAAAAATATGAATGCAAAAGGAGTTCCTAACCGTTTTTTATTCCTCCCGTAAAGAAATACCAATCCAGGAAATGGACAGTTAACTATAAGGGAATAATTATCTATAGAAGGATCAATCAACCTTTCCACATTATTCCCCTAGTGCAAACCTCTTTCATGACTTTCAAAAATGATTCACTGAATGAAGGATCAACTGACCCTTTGAACCTTCTAAACTAGGTTAAACAATGACAAGGATGAATTAAAAATATGAATGCAAAAGGGGCAGTTAACCCTTACTTATTCTTCCCCTAAAGATAACCCCCCATGAAACCTCTTCTATGATTTTGGAAATGTGATTGAAAAATTATAAATTAAAGGATTGATCAACCCTTCTAGATTACGATAAACAATGAAAATGATTAATTAAAAAATTGAATGTATAAGGAGTGACAAGCACTTTTGTATTCACCTAAAGAGATATAATTCTAGGAGTAAATATATTGAGAAGGGTTGATCAACATTTCCACAATATTCCCCGCAACGGAAATCAACTATATGATATATAGTTATTTAGTACTTGTATTTCTAAAAACATACAATAACTAGATTAATTAATATAACAATTCATACAATTATGTCAAATATATTGCCACTAGTATTATTGATGCAAATAAATAAGTGTACATGTCGTAACAAATTCACTATGTGTTTGCATTTCCATCCCTTCTAATAGCAAGAAGGGTGTTTTACATTGATGAATATGGTTTCCTCTCGATGGGATACACACATGAAGACATAAATGGAACGTATAGGAGGTCATCAGCTCAAATTAAGAAAAAATACATATTTTCACTGCTACAGATGGTGAAAACTTATAGATGTAAAGATCACAATTTCTTCATCTCATATCTAATTCATGAATTTTTTGACTTACAAAAGCTTCATGGATCCACACTTGTTGGGAAATAACCACAAGATAATTGGTATCAAATTATTCCACTACTTCAAATTCCAACTTCTTAACGACACACCAATCATGCAATATAAAGCCTTGATTGATAAGGGAGGGGAAAAATATTGGCATCCCATGATAACTTATTGGGAGAATATCTTAAAGGATTTGGTCATGCCTTTTATGATCAATGAGCACTCAAGTAATAATTTTTAGCCATCCACAATGTGGGATATAAAAAACAACACTAATATACAACCCAAACATGAATTCATGAAACCTACTTGAGGGATAATGTCCACATTATAGGGGATCATTATGTTGGACCTATATATAACAATTCCATAGATGAATTTCCTAGTACAATTTCCTTGTAAAATTTGTATAATATATTTGGAGGATAATAATTTTGAGAATGATAATGATGAATTGGTGATGAACATAACTACATCGTTGGTATGATTAGGCACAGTTGTGAAGATCTCCTCTTGGTTTCAAGAATAGTTCATTCTCTACTAAATAGGGGCAACCAGGTGAAGGTGGATGCTCTAATTCCCCCCCCCTCACATCACTCTCAATTCCCCCATATTACCTAATTTGAAATTATAAAGAACATGTATCATATACTATATTATACAAAATAAAAACATATAAAGATCATATAAAAGATATAAACCCTTACCTCTTCTTTTCAACAATTAAATATCAATAATCTTCTTCTTCATCCAATTCAACATCTGTATCAGGATCTGGTTTAGAATCGATATTGGTGAAAGGCTCATTCCTATCAACATCATCATCAACGTCATTTTATCTACTATAGTTATTGATATCGTCAATGGGATCGTCGCCTCCTACATTTGGATGATCAACCTCTTCAACTTATTCATATGACACATCGACTACATGAGCCACCTGCTCCTGATATTCATAATAATGATCTTCTTCCTCGTTATTATCTTCATCCTCGGCTACATGATTTTACTTTACTGGTCTTCCTCTTGGATCATATCTAACAATGTATGACCAACCTGTTTTACCAGGTACCTCTGAGTAAAATACTTTCTCACATTGACTTGGAAGAACATAAGGCTCTATACTCAGTTTAAATGCCCTTGTATTAACCATGGTAAATCCATTCTCATGCTCAATAACAGTTCTTTCAGGATCACGTTCATGCATCTGTATCCCATACCATTTAACCTCAAACAAAATTGTTTTAAAGGAATTAAAATCACACTCAATTATATCCTCCAAATGGCCATAGTACCTATTCTCAATTTCTTTCTTATTTATATCACTTCTAGAGGAAATGTTGGTGACTTTAAACACTACAGTTATCCCACAATCTGAGGTTTTCATCTTATAATCCAACATTTTGATACGAAATTTATGACCATTACACCACATAGCCTTGTGATGTTTCAACTGCAACATGGACAACAAGTAAAAAATAAATTGTGAATTAATAATCCTCATATAGGACTTACTAAATATATATTTCAATAATTAAACAAACCAAATACATTGAAAATTTGGGAAAAAACTAGGAAAATGTGGGTAACAAATTCAACTTGCCTATTTATCTTTTAAACCAAAGGCTAAATCAACTTCCCTTGATGTAAGATCAGGAAATTGATCTTGATGACGATGCGCTTTTTTAATCATCTTACTCACCCCTTCCCATGATAACCTATAGAAGTATTCTTCAGTATATTCTATCCAATGATCCATCCAATCAAGGTTGTTTGCAATGTATAAATGTAAAGCATCCCACTCTCGAGCAACTATATGATAGAATAACAATTTAATATCATTAATTAGTTATTGATAATAAATGAATAATTTCATATATGTGTAATATATTAAATCCATGTCAACATCTAATAATTACCTTTCACAGTCCTCATTTTACCTTTCCCCAATAGGACCTCGCCTTCAAATTTGTTGATGGAGTCAATATGCCAAATGTGAGGCACATTCATATATTTTGCTAATTTAGGTAGATATTGACTAATATACACCATGCATTGATATACCATATATCCCTCAACCATAGAACCCTCCGGACGTGCTCTTTGTCTAACAAAAGCCTTCAGTGACTTCAACTGCCTCTCCACCATTCACATCGACCTTGTGTGTACTGGTCCATATAATTCAATATCCTCAACTTGGTGTATGAGGTAGTGTTCTTGTGCATTGAAAAATGCTGGAGGTAGATATTGTTGCATTTGACACATTAGTTGGGGAATTTCTCTCTTCTAATACCTTATATCTTCTTTATGGATTTCTTTTGTTGATAGCCACCTACAAATGTCGATGCAATAAAATAATATCAAGGCATACATAAATTTGCAGATAAAAGATAATATGTCAATAGGTTCCAATAAAAATCACATAAGAAGTACATTTTCCTTATAAAACAGTACTTACCTCATGTATTTTCCAAGTACATAAATAATTTGATTTATGTTGTTGTCAAATTCGTCTGGGAGAGATAAAGGTAGAACATACTGTAACAAAAAACAAATAATTATTATTTGTTTCCAAAAAATGTGTACCAATAAGAAAATCTATTATAACCTACTAATTACCTTAATGAATGTATGTCAGTCATGTCTTTTAACCCCACCAAAATCACCTTTTTTAGTTAATATATTTTGTATGTTCGACGAAAACCCCGTCGGAAACCTAATTTTTCGAATGACCTCTTTTACAATATTGCTTTGTTGCTCCATCAATAACCAAGGAAGACTAGTATTTTGTTCACAACCGTCTCCATTAGAATCAATAATAACACTTTGCAAGGCGTGATTAGCTTCTCGGATGTCACAACAAATCTTTCCAATTCTCTCTTTGTCAGTCCTTCCATCTAATATTCTCCATAACAATTTTGTTATGTTCTTCTCGATATGCATTTTATCAAACAAATGAACTATTTGTAGGTGCTCGTAGTATGGAAATCTATTGAATTGCATCAGGTAACTTTCCATTCCTCATGGAAGCCCATTCGTGCCTTAACGACATTCATGAAACATCAACAAATTGAAATTAACACTAATTAATGGGACACAATGAAATTAATACTAATGAAATTAACCAAAGATTTATATAATAGGTCATACATAAATAATTTGTGTACCTTGACGATTTCTAATATATTCCAACTTCCATAGGTGATGTGTCATTCTTCGTGGTTTTTTTCCGTTTTCTTCTTTACCATTGAACTTTGCTTTGTCTGTAGTTCGATAACTATGGTTCTTAGGCAGAAAGTGCTTATACTCATCAAATACTTCCTTTTCTAAACTCCTTGAACGACAAGATTTTATCCGAGGACCACAAACTGGGCATGCAAATTTACCTTTTGTTTGAATACCTACAAGATATATGAATAAATTTAGCATCAAATTAGAGTTTCAATTTAAAATAATGCATGATTTTTTCCAAAAAGATATATAATATTAAATCACAAAAATAAAGTAACAATATACCACAAAAAAAATTAACTCAGGAACATCATGAATTGTCCATAATAGTATTCCATGGAATTGAAATTGTCTTTTCCCTATTGGTCTAGAGATGTCATACATAGTGACGCCAACCCATAACTTCAACAACTCATCGATGAGAGGCTCAATATATACATTCATATCTTTAACCTGGTACCTACCTAATTGGTTCAATCTACGGCATGATTAATTATACTTATCTAGATGTCATGATATATAAAAGAAATAAGTGCCATGCACGAAATAAAGAAATGAAATATTTTGTCATGCTTTAAAGAAAATAAAAGATAATTAAATACCTAGAACAATCATTGCCAACATTGTGTGCTCTCTCTTGATCGACATCCAAGGAGGAAGGTTATTGTTTATAACAAAAATAGGCCACACTGAGTATGTAGAACGAAGCTCTCCAAATGGATTGACACCATCTGCTGCCAACGAAAGTCTAACATTACAAGGTTCTTCTTTAAAAATTGGTCACTTTTCTTCGATGTATTTCAATGCAGAACCATCTGCAGGCATTCAAAGAACATTGTCTCGACTTCTATTCTTTGCATGGAAATCCATAAATTGTGCTATAATTTGGCACCTCAACAACCACTGGAAACGTGGAATTATCGGAATATAACGAAGAACTTTGCGAGACACCCTCTTTGACGCTTTATCGGTTCGATATCTACTTATTTGACATTGTGGGAATTCATTTTCTAATGCATATTGTCCATAATATATGATATGATCATTAGGACAAGCATCAATAGCCTGATAGTCCATTGCAATTTCTTTCATAATCACGGCTATTTCTCGATATGTGCGTGGAAAAATATTTGAATTCGATAATAGAACATCACCTAACAATCTACAAAATTCTAAATAATAAGTCAATGTAAACAATATTAATCATCAATATATCATCCAATATATTGATTTACAAATTAGAAAACAATAGTAATATAGGAAAAAAATTGAACCTTTTAAGTATTTGTGAACATGCAGGCATAAATAATTAACAAATTAAATACCTTAGTTTCTATGTGAGACATGTGTTTGATAAACCATTCAAAACCTTCAGTTTCACCAACAACAATATAACAGATAAAAGATTTGTTGTTGAGCCTTCATAAAGAGCTTGACGTGACTTCTCGAGTAGAGGATCAACATCATGACTATCATCCTGGTTGTCCTCATCCATTGGAGCAAATGTGTCTTGGATCAATCTATGTATCTCATCTTCCTGATTTGAATCACTAACATTATCTCCATCCATATCATCATTAATAACTTGATCAACAACTTCAATATTCTAATCTCGAATTTCATCTCCATGTTAAGTAATATTTCTGCTAGTACTTGGCAAATAAATCTCTAGAGGTCGAGACTTTGGGGGCATCATATATATATATTTAAAAAAAATATAGAAAAGTTAGTGTGTATAGAGAATATAAAAATATCGATAAGAAATATTACTAAAATTCATGACATACTGATTATTACAGAGAATACATTAAATATTGAATCCTCTTACTAAGGGACGATATTCATAACCCCCTTCAGCGTGCCCCTTCTCCCTACAATGTCTTTGGGCTATTGTTATTAAAAGTATTCTATTTTGCAAGCCTCTGCAATCATAGAAAGAGAAATAACAGTTTCCATCACCCCTCGCATCTAATGCCTCTCTTAACCGAGCAAGATTCCAGTCATTTTTGTTCATTGTGACAAATCCTTGTCCTGAAAAGTAATTGTCTTACCTACACCATACCAAACATTAAGTTGTCAATTTTTTATATTTTGGCTACTCCTTTCGATTATGATATAAGGTCAACATATTTATAATAAGGTCAACATCTTTATAATAAGGTGATCATATGTGTCGAGGATCATCATGATGACATAGATAACATCTTTATAATAAGGTCATATGTATACAAATGTTTTCTTTATATAATAATGACATATATACCTAACATAAGTTTAGGGTTAGTGTTTATGTATCTTATTAGTCCCTGCTAAAGCAAGGAATATAGCAATCAATTACTATCATTTCACCAATCAGGGTTGAGTTCCAAGAGCAATTCCATATCTTTATCAATGAAAAGTAAGAGAGATTATAGCCACAATTGAAGGGAAAAGGGTATGTGGATTCCATAAACCTAGAATATTATGGAATCCACATACCCTTTTCCATAGAATATACTAACTAGATCCAAAAACCAAAGACATGAAATATTGTACTACACATATTATAATATATTATCAAGGAAAAAACTAGCTAAATGCAAATTCGACATTTGAAAAAAAAATTACAAGTTAAATGAGTACATCAATAAAAAATAACATACTAACCTTGCAAGTTCAAAATCCGAGCTATGTAGATCGAGAATTGGATTTGTTCAATCGGTGGTGACGGAAAAAATAAACAACTCAAACAAAATCCAAGAGCAGTGTCACAACTATAGCAATTGTGTTGCAAAGTCTCTTAAAGTCACTTATATATAGACAAAATAGTCAAATAGCCGTTAACATTGACCAATGAGATAGGAAAAAATTTCGTCGGTATTGCCACGAAAGTTCGTCGCTATAGCGATGAAAATCCCGACTAGGTTAAATTAACCTTTTCTTGGATATTGCGACGAACTTTTGTGGGAATATCCATGAAAATCTCACCCTCTTTAAAAAAATGATGAAACTAGTGGAAGCGTGGAAACTTCTCATGGAATAATCCGCCCATATGTAGTAGTGGTTGCAGGTGTCATAAGTAATAGATCCAAGAATAGACAACAATGGTAACCATGAATAACCTAGGTTGTTGTAACATAAAACCTGACTCTGGAGCAACAAAAGAAACATGTATATTATGCATGATCCATCATCCAATAAAACTAGATGTCATCAACCATGTAAAAAGTGTCAAACAATAGCATAACATAAAATAAGAGCCAGACCTGATCTCCAATATACAAGGGGGTCCCACCTACTAGTATTATTTATCTTTATAATAATAGGCTTTAGCAACACTTTGCGGGAAAAAACCTCATTGCAATTTTAATCGTCAACAATATCATTGAGGGTTCCCTCACCATTCACATGATGGTCACCACTTTGGAATTCAGCCATATTCCCCACTGATGCACAAATTGAGACAGGGAGAGCCTTGACAAGGCCAACCATTGCCTCCATCATCGATCTCTGCAACTTCTGAAACCCACAAACCTATGTTATGAAGCTAACCATTTTTTCTGCAAAGAATAGCTCGATTGCGTAGTGTCTGAGCCATATTGTGTCTTATACTCTGTTGTTTCTACCCATGTTTTCTCTACACTAGTGTGGCTTTCTTTCATTACCAACTCCCTTACCCAATTTTTTCTTCGAAGGTTACCCATTGGACTTAGGAGCTCGATAGAAGAGGCAGGTTGTTATGCCTACGAGAAACTCTCTCTAGGTAAGAGAGTGTGTTGAGGAAGTTATTTATCCTAGAGGGAGTCCCATAACATCTACAGTAATCTGAGACTTCTGGTCCAGCTTATTGTTGAAGACCTGGAAGGGAGTTGGAAATTCGATGGGCCTGTGATAGTGAAGGTGTACACTTCTGGGGTGGGACAGACATGTGGAAAATGAGGGTTTGTGGGATATGGGTGTAAGTGGCTCCTGGGAGAAAATACTTCCTATTGATCTGTGCGACTTTCTTGTTGTCCTTGCCAATCCTATGAATCCCTTTCCCGGTGGATTTTAGTCCCAGCTCGGGTGGGACCCACTGTTGAGTGTGATGAGAAGCGTGGTTGTATGCAGTTGGTGGTCATATATTAAAATATAAGTACCAAACATTTGTTCTTTGTATGATTTATATATTGAAATCAAGTTATATTGTTATTATAATTGTCTGTATATATTGCATGTATGTTTTAATGTTGTTTCTGCATGAATAGGTGTATGAAAAAAATGTTATAACTGTTTAAATTGCATTAGATAGATATGTTTATAAATATATGGTATCAAAACATGAAATTTATTTGGTGGCATGGCCTGGCCTTTTTGTTTAAGGTTGGGAATGTCACAAAATGGTATCTGTTAGGTAGCTAGAGAGGTAGTAGTGGGGGACCAGAGGACCCATAGTGATAATAGTGGAGGTCATTCAATGTAAGGTGGACTAGGTCCAATATATTATTAAATAAGGCCCACTATGGTAGATAGATATAATAAATGGGTAGTTAGATATAATAAATGTAAGAGGACTTCTTAGAAGGTTATACTTCTAGATGTTAGGTAGCTAGAGAGGTAGTAGTGGGGGCCCGGAGGGCCCATAGTGATAATAGTGGAGGCCATTCAATGTAAGGTGGACTAGGTCCACTATAGTATTAAATAAGGCCCACTATGGTAGCTAGATATAATAAATGGGTAGTTAGATATAATAAATGTAAGAGGAATTCTTAGAAGGTTCTACTTATAGAAGATCCCTCCTCTAGAATGTTCTTAGGTGATGGTAGCACTATATAAAGAGGTTTAATCAATGTAATGGGACATGAATAAAATCATTTTATTCTGAGTTTTAGCTCAATAGGAGGTTTCCCCCCTCGAAGAGGCAAGTGAACATGAGCATATCCATTCCATAATAGGATCCATTGTATGGTGTTGCCCTACCTCAAGGGTTTGATATAATAAAGTGTGATTTCTTCTATATTGTCCTTTGGATCTATTGTGTGTTCAACATTTGTGGTGATTATATTTGTATATCTATTATGGTTCTTAACAAGTGATATCAGAGCACTTTCCTTGGCCAAAGAAGGGAAGAAAGTCTTACACGTTTTGCAGAATGTTTCTAGAAGAAAAAAGAGGACAGTGCACTTCAGGTTCAGATCTCAATCTTTATGAGCTGAATTTGTCAAAAAAAAATGGTTATTTGAATTTGTCTTGGAAAAATACCCAATTTCAAAAAAAAAACACAACCAAAACAGAGTCCGGGAAGTGAAGTTATGAGCATTTTAAATTCAACAGATTTCCAAGGTTTTTCCAGAAAAAGCCATGGTTTTTTGCCGTAACTTATTGTTCTATTTTTTGGATTTTTTCGTGACAGTTGTGGGACCAAAGATTTCATAGGGTGCTCATATGGCTATTTCCTCTCAAACCATCAAATAAATTCTACAAAACACTGAAGCATTCAAATCCCAATTGTATGACACATTGGATGACTTTGTCGATGGCCTCACAAACAACCTCAATGATAGTTTTCGTAGTATTAAAGATTCATTGGATAGCATGTAGGAGAAATTTATTATGGAGAACATCAAGGATGAATATAATCAAGAAATATATGCTTGGTATGATTTGGAGGCCGATTACGATGATTGGTATATGGATAGTTGTCATTTTTGGGATGACAACCACTTTCATATTTTATTTGACAACTCTAATCCACCTTCTGTAGAGAGAATCAATGTGAAAAATAATGAGCCAATGACTATTACTAGTGTCTATCTTGCATATTCTACAATGGTATTATTCCTTCCAGATTTTGTTATGACTATTTTCCACTATGTGGATGGATCTTCTTATTTGGATCCACATGACATGTGTCAGTATTTGGAGCATCATTTTGAGTTGGTTATTGGGTTCCAAAATCTTCCACGAGGATTTCACATGGACACTTGGACATGGGACCCAGGCTTACAATGGCGGTTGGACTACTTCAGCATGGTGGCTTTCCTTTCTACATGGGATCTTGGTTCTCCAGTCTTCTTCAACATTATGGTCCACAATTATCCATGGGACCCTGGTATATGGTTGTACATCAAGCGTTGAGGAAAATGATTTCATAAGAGGGATGGAATGTTAGGTAGCTAGAGAGGTAGTAGTAGGGGCCCAAAGGGCCCATAGTGATAATAGTGGGTGTCATTCAATGAAGGTGGACTAGGTCCACTATATTATTAAATAAGGCCCACTATGGTAGCTAGATATAATAAATGGGTAGTTAGATATAATAAATGTAAGAGGACTTCTTAGAAGGTTCTACTTCTAGAAGATTACTCCTCTATAATGTTCTTAGGTGATGGTAGCACTATATAAAGGGGCTCAAAAAATGTAATGGGACATGAAGAGAATTTTTGTATTGTCAGTTGTAGCTCAATAGGAGGATGCCCCCTCGAAGTGGAAAATGAACATGAGAGGATCCCTTCTATAATAGGATCCATTGTATGGTGTTTCCCTACCTCAAGGGTTTGATATAATAAAGCATGATGTATTATATATTTTCCTTTGGATCTATTGTGTATTCAACATTTCTAGTGATTATATTTGTATATCTATTCTAGTGCTTAATAGTATCAGAGCAGAAAAAAAAAGATACAATTGTTTAGGTAGCATTGTCGGACAGAGGTTTGATGGATGAGGACGTCATAGGGGACTATTTAAATGTCATAAAATGGATAAAAGGAACAGAAAGATGCATAAACACAATAGTTTCTTTCTTAGTGGAAGACATTCCTCTATTACAAACATCTTTTGAGCCATTTGTTTGTCAACATGTCGGAAAACAATAAAGAAGCGGACCAAAGGTCGAAAGAGGGGCTTCATTTGTCTATGGGCCAATGGAAAGTAAATGAATATAAAAATGATCAAGCCTATGAATATATTCATAAATCCCTCTTGGAATGACCTCATACAGTGTCAAAAGATACTTTTGTATACTTTTTGCAATGAAAACATTTGCAAAAAAATAGTCAATTTTAGGGACTTGACGAAGCTTCATACAACAAAACTTACATATAAAAAATATCAAAAGGAACAAAAGCCTTTTTGGAAGACACTAATGCAGAAAAATAATTGAACTACAATGATAGAAATAAGATATAGACTCAAATGTAATAGAATAAACCAAGAGGTGTATATGTAGAATGCAATTTTGTTCTCAATGATGAAATAAAATTATGCTTTTTTTTCTTAAATAGGATTCCCTTAATGGACTGGAATTCCTACCTTAAAAGTATTTACGAATTCCATAATGCCATGGACACCATTATTATTTTCCCTACAAAGGAAGAAGGTTTTTCTTTAGATGAAATAGAGTTCAAGGTTAAGAGGCTCGCAAATGGGAAAGCTAAGGACATTGAAGGCTACCAAGATGAAATTTTTAAAATCGGAGGGCGAATCCTTATCCCTCACATACACAAGATCTTCAATTTAGCAATCAAGAAAGGCTTCCCTAAACCCTAGACACAAAGCCTCATTGTTCCTATTTTTAAAAATGGGGATACAAACATTCCCTCTAATTATAGGACCATTATGATTAGTCCAATTTTAGCCAAGCTTTATGGAATTATTTTGGAAAAGAAGATTAACATTTGGATTGAAAGTCCTGGTAAAAGAGCTAAAGGCCAGGTCAGGTTTAGGAGATATCATTCAAATTTGTACCATCTTGTACCTTTAGGATCATTATAGAGGAGTTTCTCAATACTAAGACCAATTTTTTTTGTTTTTTTGTTGACTTTAGAAAAAAAATTGACATGGTTCCTAGGAAAAATCTTTCAAATAGGTTGGAAGAGATAAAATTGCCTCTCGAGTTGAGGGCTGTTGCAATAAGGATGTATGAGAACATTATTGCTAAGTTTAAAAATACAAAGGAATGGTCAAAAGAGATTAACTGCAATATCTAAGTCAAACAAGGTTGTCCCTTGTCCCCTACCCTTTTTGGCATATACATTGATAAGTAAGAAGAATGCTTGGAAAAATCAGGTTGTGTTAGCCCTACTCTCACTGGTATAGTCATCAATATTCTTCTTTATGCCAATGATATCGTTCTTATGGAAAGGAGTCCCCATGATCTTTAAAACCGACTAAGAATCCTCAATGATTTTTTCTCCAATATGGGTATGACTGTTAATACTGATAAGACTAAGGTCATTATTATTAAATCCAATAAGATGCATTATGATACCTTTGTATATGAAAACAAAAAAATGGAGGAAGTGACTTCGTACAAATATCTTGGAATTGATATTCACCATAAGCTCAATTGGAATTATAGCATTGAGAAAAGGATTATTGGGGGATGGAAAGCTTATTATGGGCTTGAAAACAATTGTAAATCAACTAATCTTTGGAGTTGGGATAAGAAGAAACTCCTCTTTGAGACTCTTGTTACACCTATTATTCTTTATGGATGTGAAGTCTGGGGATATATATATGAATATGAATATGAATATGGTCCATTGATTATATATAGAGAGTCTTTGTTTCCAATTAATATAAAATTACATTCCTTAGGTGCTAGGGTAAAGCCAAAAAAACTTCATGTCTATGACCAACAACATATACAAATACTAGGGCATTTTCTTCTTACAATTTAGCTATAACAAAAAAAAAATTGATATTGATTCTTCAAAAAAACGCATAACAAATGAGTTTATATGTTAGAAAAAATACAAATCCTAGTAGGATTTTTCCTCCCCTTTTACATGAATCTCCATAACACACTTGAGTTTAGGTAAAGAGATGGCCTCTTTGGAGAGTGAGTCTGCTAAATAATTATTTTCTCTGGATACATGGGCAATAGATAATCGCTATAAATTACTGGCATGGGATTTCAAGAATTATCCTATCATACATAAAGAAAGATTTTTCAATTGCACACCCTCATTCATCCAATCAACATTTTTTTTGGAATCCCTAATAATTGTAGTTCTTGAACATTCCATTTCAAATCACATTTAAGAAGTTTTAGGAGAGCCAGACACTCTCCTTTGTTATTTGTGCCTTTACCCATATTAGCTTTTCCATTGATGTAATGGTAGTTACAAAAATGAAGCACAAAGATAAGGAAACATTTACCACTCTCTCCCTGACATACACCATCAAAGAATCCCCATGATATGGATTTGTCAATCAACATCTATGGTATTACTTTATTTTTTATTCCTTTCATCATGGTTTTGAAATTTAATAGCATAACCATCACTTACTCCGATATTTTGAAAGTGGGTTGTTCCTTCCCTTCAAAAATCTGTGAATTTGTTTTTGCCATACACCCCAAGCCACCAAAATAGTTAATTGCACAAATATTTCATAGAAGGATTCAAGGAAAACACATAAAAACAATTAGAGATAGATTATTTGAACCAGAGAAGAGACATACCCCACATTTTTTTCAATTTAATGCCAAACCTGGATTGTAAGTGGCATCGTAAAAGAAAATGAGTTATTGTTTCATTTGATTTTTTTCATAAGTAACAAAATTCATGTCCCTAATTCCCTCTTATTTGTAATCAGTCCCAAGTGAGAACATTTCCTTTAAGGATGAGCTATAAAAATAAAATGTTATTTGGCGGACCTTTTATTTTCCATATCTTTGTAAACCACCACTTTGACTCATGAGCCTCATCACACATCATAGCTTGATTGATCTGAAAATTCTTATATGTTAAATTATTTCTTTAGTATACATTAACATCCAACCTGATTTGAAAAATTATGATCATCTTGACTATTTGAAAAATAACATATGAATTCACTTACTTATCTAAAACCTCATTAATGATAAATATTTTGTGAGAAACTAAGTGAAATAGAAATAACAAGAGCAAGACATATTACACAAGTTGATAACAAAGTTCACCCATCTTGGGATATGTCTCTAGGTCTGCTTCCAAATGAGAGACTACTCTATTAATGATCAAATGCTTGATAGAATAATGGCTCCAGGATATGTTGTTACAATGACCTTCTTATATGTTTCTCAAACTCATATATGAATGTCAAAATAAGCTTGTCTTGGAAAAATGAAACTTTTGACTGTAAACCACCTATAATTATCTCAAATAGATCTATGGCATGAAAAGAAATGAAAAACCAAAATATAAAACATCTCCTTGCAAGCATTCCAATGCAATCCTTCTCTCCTCTTTGGTGGGAAAATATCTATCTATCATGCATTAGGTCAGGTGCATGGATTAAATAGGGAAATTTAAACATAAATAAAATTATGTTGGTTGGCATACCCAATGGAGACTGTTGGAGAAATGGTCTGATCATAGTGTGAAGGTGTTGGAATATTCCTTGGCATATACGGGTGGAGGTCATAGGTTCAAACCCGTGAATCTCTACTTTTAGCATATAGTTACAATAATGTTCTAAATATAATATTATCGCATGGCTTAACAATTTTTTTGGTATCCCGATTGGTTCAAGAATTTGGTTAAGCCGGTGGAATATATGCACCAAGGTTGCGGGTTCAATTCCTTTCGACCCCAACCACTTTTGATACCCCTTATACAATATTGTTCAATTGGAGGATTCCATGTGGTAGCTGCTGATTGGACCATATCATTGACACATAACTTTTTTGCATGAGTGCCATGTCACTACCACTTGTCACCTTCCATGTCAGTGTCATACTTCCACCTAGCACCTACCATGTGTTCATTTGTATTATGTTACATCATCATTCTACCTTTGACATGTCATTTATACTTCCATGTGTCATCTTTTCAATGATGCCATATGTCATCCTCTGGTGATGTTGTTGATACTAAGAGGGGGGTGAATCAGTATCAAGTACAATTTAAAACCTTTTTCAACTTATACTTAAACCATTCAATTATATCCAATGAGAAATGAATAATAGTATAAGAGTTACACCAATACACCACAATACACCATGCACAATATATGAGAAAAAATCAATAGTTATTGTTCAAGGGAAGTAATGACTTCCAAAGGTAGCTACAACCTCCAAATGTAAAGGGAGGGATAAACATCCAAGAGGAAGATACAATCCTCCAATATCAAGAGAGATTTGAAATCTCCATCTTTGCCCCTTCCTTCCATCCAAGAATATATGATAGATAATAAAACTTTACATTAAATCATCACCATCAACCAATCATCACATAGAACCTGATAATGCTTCCTGAGACTTCTTCAATTTATGCAATTCTTCAATTCTTGGAGTACTCTGATCCGATAGATAATATTACTCAATGTATTCTCTAAAACTCCTCCAATTTTCACTCCTTGAATCCTCCCCAAAAAGAGGTTATAGAAAGAATGGTAGACTTTATTCAATTATGGTCTATTAAGGAGAGTAAAGTTTCACATAATTCCCCACGCTCAATAATTAACATCCGATTCTGAAACTCGCACACAAGAAACTAAAGTTCGTACTCTTTCCAGAAAAATTCGTCCCACTTCACTTGGATTCTCTATGAAGAAGTTATGACTGTTTTATCCAGAACACTTGTTTATTGACTAGCTTCAGGATGGGTCACAAACCCTATCTTCCACAGAGTGTATCTCCATAATTATAGTGAATCAAGAGATGAACTTTTTACTAGAGGTACCTTGATATGTATTTTCAATACCATAGAGATTTCATCATATGAATTGATCTAGAAAAAAAGTTATAACAAAAATGGTAAGATGACCTGAAAATAACATACCTTAGAACACATCACCAAAAGACTTCATCCTCCCTTGAAATCCAACCTTCTTTTCTTATTATTTCCTCTGAAATTCGACTTGTATCAAATGAATGTATAATGATGTTTATTTATACCATTTATGTCACTTTCTTTTAACATTAGGGCCCGCCTGACACTTTCTTATTTTGTAATTCTTTTCTTTAATTATCTTCAGGGCCTACATGTACTTCCTTCTTCAATTCACTTTCTCATATTCAAAAATTAATTTCTCCTCAACCATGAGGATCCATGTGATGTGCCACATACCACCGGAAACAACATGATTTATACTATCCATCCATGGGTTTTGTATCTGCATGTGCATTTTCCTTCATGTCCAAATACCTTCATCAATCTTGCGGTCCAAAACCCATGACTAGGGTTGACATCAATGACAACAACCAATCTTCCAATAGAGGCCACATGTCCTTCCTTTTTTGACATTTTTCATGTTGGTCAAATCATTCAAAACATCATATGAAAATATGCCATGTGTCATCCTCTAGTGATGCGACATGTGCTTCCTTGTTTGACTGTTTCCTATTGGTCAAAGTCTTCAAAACAACATAACTTATTCATACAATGTTCGTTTGAGGTTGTCTAAATTGCATTAGAAATTTCTTGTCAAGATATACACAATGGATTCATTTTTATTATGATTTGAGACGATAAAATTTTTAGCATTCTTAGAGCCACCTAGATCATTGATACCCTAGTTTGGTTGTATAGGAGTCCACTACGTTTTTAAATTTCCACACAAGTTCATCCTGATTGTCGAAGAGTCAAACATGAGTCATTATCAATCCTAAAATATACATCATACATTCAAGATTCAATTGTGCATCCAGATTCATTTCTTTTGTTAACTTTTGGCCATATCTCCATATCATCAAAAGCAGCTGGTCTCTTCACTTGTTTAGTGTGCTTCATTCTACTTCATGAATACGTGAGATAAGGCCATTTCAGAGAGATCTTTATTCGAAAAAACCTACTATAGTATCAACACCTAACCTCAAATTTTCACCCGTCCATACCTTCGAAGCCATAAATCTACTTATAACTAGAGAGGCAAATGTTAATTCCCACCACTAGTTGGAGACGTTTTGGGTAGGCTTTTTTCGTCTTCGGATTTAGTCAATGATTGAATTTGGGTATAGGTATTTACCTATAATTATACACTCCACAATATGTCATGAGTAATGAAAAACAATAGATATTTTGTTGTAAGAGTCTTACGAAAAAAGTAGAGATCCTTTAAACCCCACCCTCCCAAGGACTTTGGATTTGATAGTTTCTTCTGTAGGACCAAATCAGAGCCAAGGAATTGAACACTATTCTTCCAAAAGTAATTGAAACATATCCTTTTGATATTAGCGATGATATCTTTTTCAATATAAAATATAATATGTTAATAAAAAGGAATAGGTTCCAACATCAATTTTACAAGTGTTGGTCGATCGTCATGTGATATCCATCTATTGGATTAGCAATTGATCCTCTTCTCAATACATGCTAGTAGACACCTCCAATATTCCTTCCCATAATTATTGGGTTTTAGGATGAAACACAAGTATTTGATATCCTCCTCGATTTCATGAGAAGAGAAATGAAAAATAAGTTGAATCTATACACATTCCTCCTCTACAAACTCCGGAAAGAAGATGATAGAATTTTCATTATTTATTATCATTCTTATCACATCATAGAACCAATATAGGATTTCCTTGAACTTAATTTTTTTTTAAGCTTCACATAAGGAAAAAATGTTCATGTTTATTCCTATTTGGAGACCCCTCACTGAATTTTAAACTTTTTTGTAATGTTCTCGGCTTGACTGAGGGCCATTGCTTGTGGAGTACACATAAAATAAAATAAAAATTATTACCAACTAATCTTGTAGCTTACCAACTACATGAATACACATAGATTTCACCATGTTTGATACCATAAATTTAAATGTAGCTATAACATGATAGCTAACATGAATGCAGCTAATAAATTCATCACAAAACATATAATTCATTCTCATAAATAAAGTAAAATGCACAACAATTAAAATCATAAAATAACTCGGAAAAATAGATAAACACTTGTCTTTTTAAAAATTGTTGTGCAACCAACTACTTGGAAAAAAGGTTCCACCCAACCACAGACTTGTTGTTCTAGATATCGACAACAAGTCACTTCCAAGTTGGGTCTAGGAATCCACAAAAGAGGTGTCTCTCACTATCCACACACATATCAAATAATCCCACAATCCACTAGAATTCTCCTACATCTATCCCAGATTTCCTCTATCTCTCATCATTTTGACCTGCCCAACCCAAGGACTATACCATTTAATTTCTCTTGGTCCATCGATCATCCCATTCATTGATCAGGGTATCTGGTGCATGTTTCCAAGAATCTCACTATTGATAACTCAAGGGAACTCACTTACACTAAAACTACTAGGAACCAATATCAATAACTTGTTGTTATAGTCCAACTCCCATAGGAGTTCAATCTTCAAGCATGACAACCTACTTATTATACAAGCATGGAAACTTGCATCTTCAATATTCATCTCCAAAAACATTCATAGTTTTATCTCCATTGTATCTCCATCTCAAGTCCACTCTCTTATGTTGTTGTCTCTCCTTTCCCATGCAAAATTGTCCTTGTCTAAAGATGGCCCCTTGGCCATCAACATTTCCTCTCCCTTTTTTTTTTCCTTCACTCACACTCATCCCCAAAATAATTGTACTTATACACATGCTCCAAATAACTATGGGATGTGACTCCTCACAAACACCCTCCTACATGTATTTAATGATTGGGCTCTTCCACACTCAATGGAAAATTACAAGGTTCAACAAAAACATTAAAAACCAGAACAAGGATTTGGGAATTAAACTCATGAACAAAACCCCCCTTTTTAGATCCCTCCTCACTTGTGGATTAATTAAACTCCATCTATGTCCATGTCCCCCAATAGCTAGCATCACATTTTGTTTATTAAAATTCAGAAATACAATTCCCATATACATCACTTGTCCATAGCCCTACATTATATATACATTATGAATTAATTAAACTTTGGATTATAGAGGGGAGGTTAGATTGTCCCTCCCCTACAATTGTGCATTGTCCTTGGAGCAAAAACCTTTGTTGAAATACATATAAATATTTACATCACAATACTTAGAAAAACAAAATTCTACAATTTCACAACTCCAATAGCAGTTCCAACCATAATCTCATGTTCCTCTCAACCCACTGACCCAAGGAATGTACCCCCTTCACTTCCCTAAGTTCATTATGAATTAATTAAACTGGGGATTATAGAGGGGAGGTTACATTCTCCCTCCCCTACAATTGTGCATTGTCCTTGGTGCACAACCCTTTGTTGAAATACATATAAATATTTACATCACAATACTTATAAAAACTAAATTCTGCAATTTCACAACTCCAATAGCAGTTCCAACCTTAATATCATGTTCCTCTCAACCCACTGACCCAAGGAATGTACCCCCTTAACTTCCCTCAATTAATTGGGATTTACCATTCCTTTACCAAGGCCCCCAATACAGGTTGGCTATGACTCTGATATGTGGTTCTAGAAATTTAGTTTCTAAAAAATGGAGTCTTTCATTCTTATATTCTATTTTCTTCAAATCGACAAAAAAATGTGGGTACTCCTCTTGCATGGTCTCCTCATGCTCCCATGTAGAATATTTAGACCCATATTAGTTCTATTGTACCTTTACTAGGCCCATTTGTTTTTCCTAAGATCTTTGACTTTCTGGTCTAAGATGCACACTAGTTCCACCAAAAAATATTTTTCATGTTCCACCTTCCACTTCAGTCATGGGGGATTGGTGTTCTTCTTTACTGTTGTCCAAGGCTACATAAATACTTTCCATGTTTACTCCCATTTATTCCATTGTTTCATCCTCTTGAATAGTGTGGGCAATCCTCATCCTTTCTCCCTTGTGAGAGAAGTCCATGTACAAGTGATCTCTCTCACATACCCAACACCTCATGGGTTTTTGTCTTGGCCTTTTCCTAAATGAACCTGCCATCACGAGTTCATTTTAGGTTGATTTTACTTGTTGATTTTGTTTGGAGTTATTTCTAAAATAGGTTTGATTGAAATCTTTCTTCATTTTCTCCTTTTTCCCTTCATATTTTCATTCCAACTGTTTTGAAATATCGACATTCCTCTACTATACTAAAAACAATGCTTTGCTCCTCTTATGGCCTCCTCCAAAGTCCCAAGGTTATCATATTATATATTGTAATTATATAAGGAGGGTAACCTACTCATAAATCTTTGTATTTTGACCTTCTCATCCTTTATGAAGCCAACATACTTTAGCAGCTCAAAGAACCTCTTCTCTTATTCATCCATTGTCATGATTCCCAACTTGAGTTCAAAGAACGCTTTCATCTTCCTTTCATAGTAATGCTTAAAACATTATTTCTCTTAGAAATATCCTTTGAACTACCTTCATGAGATATTTTTCTCAACAAGGTGTTTGACTTTCTTAAACTAATCCCACCACATGAATTCATTTCCTTGTAAGTGGTAGGTTGCAATTATAGTTTCTACCCTTGAGCGGTAATCATGCAGATGGAAATATTTATTCATTTCCAACAACCATGGTTCAACCTCTTCTCCATTTATATGCTCACTATTAAAAGTTGTTCACTTAATTTTCTTGAGTTCACCTTGCAAAATGTATGACTCGTGCCTTGTCCTATGCCTCCTAATAGGAGAAACACTTGGTCTGCTCCTTGCCCTAAACATGCACAAGATATTCTAGTTTATTTCTCTAGGGAATGCTGATGCTCGTTATACTTCTTGATTTTCTATCATTCTCATGATCGTCCCTTCTACTATGGGATCTGGATGTTTCCACTTGTCTAGTACTAGTTTCTTTCTTACAACTAGATTCCTTGTTAACTTGTCTATGCAACATATTCAGGCTTTGTAGTAGTTCCTCCTAATATTTCATAATATTTTCATTATCTACCCTATAGTTCTTCACTTCCCTCTATATGATTCTCATAGTATTATCTAGCTCCACAGGCTCCTCTTTACCTGTTCTTCCATTGGACTATTTCTCATCATTTTCCATGCTAACATGTAGACCTATGGCCTCCATCTCATGGATTTAATATCCTTGGGAATATTCCATAACTCTAGTCCTCATATAAGAACCAAAATTGTTTTCCTACACCTCTAATTCTACAATAAATGTGCATGTAATAATTATTGTTAGAACATATGTACTATTAAGCATTTGATTAATTATATTATAGTTTATTATTCATATCAATTTACGAAGAACATAATGCACTAAGTCAAAATATGATTCTTTTGAAACATTACTCTCTAGAAGATCTCTCCAACGGTTGTACTCATTTCTCAATCTAAGTTTTGAATGAAAAGTTACAACTTTCTCAAGTTGCAATTTCCACTCATTGCTTTGATTTTACTACTACAAAATTATTTTATTATTTTCTAACAAAATTGTAGCGCTCAATTCAAATTTTGGGATGACAGATGACTTCTCCTCCTCAAGACCTCCCCAATGACTATTCGTTTTCTCAAATATGAGCTTCGAATTGAAATTTATGGTATGCAGAAGTTTAAATTGTTTTCTCACTTTTACCCTTTACTACTATAGGTGTCTCCTGTTCCACCTTGACAATTTCAGGTACCCAAATTCCAAATATGTTTCCATGGTTGTCTTCTATGCATGGGAAATTTTTGGGGCTAAAACTTCTCCCATATGATAATTTTCCATGTTTTTTCCCAAAAATTGTTTCCAATTTCCATTTTTTCTTAAAACAATTCAGCCAAATTCTATAGAATAAAATGTTTTAACCTTAAAAATAGCCCAAGTTTTATAGAAACTTTATAAAATCCTTAGAAATTTGAATATTTTTACAAAAATATAGCCAAAGATTTTATAGTTTGCATATTAAGGACTAGCAAGATTTTCCAAGGTTTCTACATTTTGAGATAATTTTCCATCCTTAAAAGTATCCTTCCTTCTATGGTGTATGGGATTTACACATATTTCACATGTGTCCAAACTAAATTCTGAGAAAGGACTTATTCCCTCTCAAAGAGAACTAATGTCGAAAATGTTGGATTACTAAGAGGGGGGGTGAATCAGTGAAATTGTAATTATAATCCTTTTTCTTCAAATGTTATATCAATGTAGAATTATTATCCAATAGTGAGCAGTAAGAAATAAACAATTACACATATACACAATACACTATTGTTTTACATGGAAACCCAAATCGGGAGAAAACCACATAATGCTTTTTCTTATATGTCTTGAAGAATTACATTCATTGGAAGCACCAATTTCCTTTGTTTTCCAGCTGCAACTGGAAGGAGGCTCCAACCCCCTAGTTTCTCAGGCTACAACCTAAGGGAAGCTCCAACTCCCCAATTATCTAGCTACAACCAAAAGGAGGATACAACCCCCAATGTTCTTTGTCTACAACCGAAAGGTGGCAACAACCACCTGTCCTTGCCCTATCCTGCCACCCTGAAGTAGAAGTAGAATGATGGAACCACTGTCACACTATCACTGTGAGATATATCACTGTAAACCTATACCAATAAATCTGAACCATGCATCAACCTGTACCTCAAACTGTAATCAACATGTACCATAAACAAGTGCATCAACCATACACCAACCTGTACCATAAACAAGTGCATCAACCATGCACCAACCTGTAATCAACCTGTACCTTAAACAAGTGCATACAACCATGTACGAAGTATGTACCAATCATGTGTAAACTAATCATCAACTATGACTCATCAATATGTACCAACATCATCAACTATACACCTCATGTATGTGTGCCAACTCATCAACTATTTGTCTCAACCATGT
>ML785955.1:670980-682367 GCA_009831015.1 Picea engelmannii
TTTCACTAGGTATTCTTGAATAACCCCTTTTTGTATGGCTCTCAAAGTAGTTATTGTTCTTGTTGCTAGCTCTGCAATTTATAGCTTTATGTCCAAAATTATTACATGCATAACATAAACCAAAAAATATAGTTTGATACCTGGTAGTTCAAGATCTTATGAAGGGAGGTGCTCTTATGAATCCTTCTTCTTCTTGAGGCCTATCTATCTGTTGTTGATTCTGAAATCTGAATCTTCTCAGTGGAGGAGTGTCCCTGTAATATTCCTTGTATATCTTTTTATCCCCTTTGATTGTTTCTGCATAACTTTTTGGATTTGTTTCTTACTCTGTTGTTTTGGAGATTGATCCCTTTTCTGCCTAATTGTATCCAAGTCCGGACTTGTAAAGATAATATTTTTTACTGTTGATAACGTCATCCAAATTTTTTGAGCTATTCTGCATATTTTTCTTTTGAATATCCTTTCTTAGTGTGACAATCTCTACTTCCAGGCTTCCAATGATCCTGTCCTTTCCTTCTAGCTGTTCTTTGAGTGCTTCTTCAATTATTTTATATTCTTCTATTTGAACCTTCAATTTTGTGATCATTTGTTCTAGTTCTTGAGTGTCTTTTTTCTTATCTAGTTTTGCTTGTAGTTTCTTGTTTTTCTTCTTTTCTCTTCTGATAGCTTCTATGACACTCATTAATTTTTCTCAGAAGTCAACTTTTGCCTCTTCAAATTATTCTTCATATGCTTCTTCATATTTTTCTTCGGAGTCTTCTTTATCATAGCCTTCTACTGCCATGAATAAAACTCTTTGTGTTTCATTGTCACTGACTTCATCTTCATCTGATGATGAAATGTCTTCTTTGGTGCAAAAGTTTTTCTTGAAAACTTTCTTTGTAGTTCTTTTACCTTTATATGTTTGTCTGCCTTTTGAGTAACCTTCTTCATTTATCTTTTTCTTATGAGGACATTTGTTATCAAAATGACCAATACCATCACAATTAAAACAAATTAAAGGAAGCTTACCTCTGTACTTACCGTTGGTTTCCTTGTTCAGTCTTTTGACGAATTTGGCCACTTCTTCATCATCTTCTGAGACATCACTACTGCTGCTATATTCTTCTTGTTCCTTTTTCTTTTTCTTTGATCTTTTGGATGCTTTGAAGGCTGCTTCTTTTACATATGGATTTTCCTGTTCAGTTCTCATCTCATATGATCTGAAGATTCCATGCAGTTCGTCCATGCTTATTGAGTTTAGATCCGATCTTTCTTATAGTGCTGATATCTTTGGGTTGAATCTCATAGGAAGAGACCTTAGTACCTTTTGAACAATTACAGATTCTTTGATTTCTTCTCCCAATCCTATGATTGCATTCACTATTTCATTGACTCATAAGAAGTAGGCTACGATATCTTCATCTTCCTTCATTTTTAGTTGTTCAAAATGACCTTTGTAAGTTTGAAACTTTGTTTCTTATACTTTTGAATCTCCTTCATAAATATTTCGAAGCTTGTCCCAAATCTCTTTAGCATATTTATAATGTGCAACTTTGGTGAATACCGTATCACTGAGACCATTCAAAAGTGCATTTATGGCTTTGGAATTATTCTCACCAAGTTTCATTGCTTTGTCATTTGTTGGTGGAACTGTTGGTGCTGTGTATCCATCTACAATAGATTGCCAAACTTGAAATTCCTGTACATGTATATATGTCTTCATCCTTATGATCCAAAAAGCATACTTCTATCCATCAAACTGTGGTATTCCATTTTTATATGAGTTGGTACTCTCCATGATCTACCTTTCAGTGGTTAAACTGATTTCTGAAGGAACTTTCTCTGATACCAATTGTTGGATTATTGAGAGGGGGGGTGAATCAGTAATAGCGTAATTATAATCCTTTTTCTTCGAATGTTATATCAATGTAGAATTATTATCCAATAGTGAGCAGTAAGAAATAAACAATCACACATATACACAGTACACCAGTGTTTTACGTGGAAACCCAAATCGGGAGAAAACCACAGAATGTTTTTTCTTATAGGTGTTGAAGAATTACATACATTGGAAGCACCAAATTCCTTTGTTTTCTAGCTACAACTGGAAGGAGGCTCCAACCCCCTAGTTTCTTAGGCTACAACCTGAGGGAAACTCCAACTCCCCAATTCTCTGGCTACAACTAGAAGGATGCTACAACCCCCAATGTTCTCCGGCCACAACCGGAAGGTGGCTACAACCACTTGTCCTTGCCCCATCCTACCACCCTGAAGTACAAGTAGAATGATGGAACCACTGTCACAGTATCACTGTGAGATATACCAGTGTAAACCTATACCAATAAATATGAACCATGCATCAACCATGCAACAACCTGTACCTCAACCTATAATGAACCTGTACCATAAACAAGTCCATCAGCCATGCACCAACCTATAATCAATCTGTACCATACACAAGTGCATCCAACCATGTAAAAAGTATGTACCAATAATGTGTCAACTACTCATCAACTATGACTCATCAATATGTACCAAAATCATCAACTATACACCTCATGTATGTGTGCCAACTCATCAACTATTTGTCTCAACCATGTAATCAACATGTACCACAACCAAAATCCCTCATCAATTTCATCATCCATATATAATTTGTAGCTATATAATATACCTGGTGTATATAATCACATTCATGCAAACCTTCCTTAACTTTAAAAACAAGAGACTAGCATTTTCATCAAACTTTTCTTTAGTCTCACATGCCTAGTTTTGGATTAGTCAACAACCCTAACTTGAAGTAATCATAAATTTGAACCTGTAATGTATAAAGATATGAAAATAATACACAATGTTACTCAATGTGTTTTATGCAATTCCTCCAATTGTCAATACTTTGAACCTCTCAGAAAAGGATTTATAGCAAAAATGGCATACCTTGCTAAATTCTGGCTTATTCTAGAGTGCGACCTTGTAGAGCATGCCCCACACAAAATATTTGATGAATTGATCTAAAAATGTTACACAGCATACTACAGACTATAACCTAACCAAAAAATTTAGTCTCACTAAATTTGGATCTGTTATGAAGAAGTTATGACATTTTTACCCGAAACACCTGATTTTGACTAGTTTCAGGACTGGCCACAAACCCTATTTTCCACGGAATGTAACTCCCAAAATAAAACGACCCAGAAGTTGATTTTTTTACCACAGATACTTGGATATTATTTCTCACTTTCATATTAATTTAAATATTTGAATCATTATAGAAAAATAATTATAGCGAAAATAATGAGATGACATGTAAATAACATACCTTAGAAAGAACCATCAAAATAATTTATCCTTCCTTGCATTTCGGCCTTCTTTTCTTCACTTTCCTCTGAATTTCAGCTTAGATATCATTTGGTTACCTCATACACCTATATATATTCAATATGCTCAAGTGTGATTCAAATGAGAGAGCCTTTCCTCTTATTTATACTCTCCAAGTAGCTTCCTTAAAAACATCTTCTAGGTCACTTGGCTCACTTTCCTTATTTTTGGGTTGGGTCCACTTCTAATTTATCCATTAAATTTATTATTGAAATAATTTATTTTGTATTCACTTTGAATTATAATACACTCATCACTTCACTTTATTATTTACCCTTTAAAATCTCTTAAACCACTTTGACTACTTTGTCTTTTGGGGCCTCTAGATGACATATGAGGGTCCTCCAACTTCGTAAGGCCATAAATCTCAAACCATGAGGAGTTATGTGACATTCCACATACCAGAAGAAATGGAATGACATGTATTATCCATATAGAATAGTATTACATGAAAATATATCATAAATCATACCATTACCCATCAAACAAACTTGGGTCCATTACCCAAACTTGGGGTCTCCAACTTCTCATGGTCATAACTCTCTAACTGTGAGGAATTATGTGATGTTCCACATACCACTGGAAATGACATGACAAGAACTATCCATATAGGATATTTTACCTAACAAATTCACTATCTTTCATCTCATTATTCTACAATTAAGAATGGGTTCTCTTACTCCACAAAGCATCTTCCCATGAGGGCTTTCAATAAGGGGACTACTTTGGAGTTCATCCATATTTACTTCTTATCAACCATGACAAAACAATAATGAGTCATATTTACATCGAAAAATATTGGGTCCATTACCCAAACCTTTGTGCTACGGGGATTTCTTCAAGGGTTGACATCAAGGACAACCAACCTTAATCAACAGAAAATATGCCTTGTATTGTTTCATCAACAACTTTCTCATACGAGCTCTATTTTGTGCCCAAAATAGCTCGTTGGAAATATATCACTGAGATATTTCATCCTAGAAATATAGACTTTGTGTACCTCTAGTGCATATATTTCTCTTAGTTTTGACTAACTAAAAATGCTTTTTATGCCCAAAAATGCCTCTGCAAGTTGATGACCTTCAAAAACTGAATTTTTTGGAAGAAAATCACTAGTTTACTGATGTAATAGTTCACCAATTCGATCTGCACCTACACTTGAGTAATCTAGATGACATGGCATGGAACATCAATGTTGATTCCACATGTCATCCTTTGACTTGACAATGTCATCATCCATCAATATCTGTTATAACCCTAAATTGCACCAAACATGCATACCTGGCATCATGCCATATTACTTGTTATCTTTGCCAAGACATCACTGAACAACTCTTCTAAAAAACCTTTTTTTGAAGGTGTACGTGCCCTGCACCACTACTGCCCATGTACACACTCTTTCTGCACCATTACAACCTGTGTACACTCACAAAAATAACGAAAAATGAAAATTGCAAAGGGATACGGGTTTTCGGGCCATTACCTAACCATTTGACCACCCATAGCCAGTCACCCCAACCGTTACTATATTTTTGGCCTATAAAATAAGGTGTTGGGGTTCCATTCCAAAAACAAGCACGATATCATAGAAACTCTGCCCATTTTAGTATTCCCCCTTTGCCCCAATATTTTGCAACCACATTGTGAGTTTGATCCAGAATTCCTTCTTCCTCCATTGCAAACCCTTTCCATTTCCCTAGAGAGAACTGAAGAGAAAAAGAATACGTGGAAGCAGTTGGTGCATGGTGAAGAGGATCCTAGGACCGAGTTCAAGGAGCAGTTTTTGGTCTCATATTGTAATCGAATTTTGTGAGATTAATATAAAGAAATACTTTTTTTGTCCCTCCAAATGATATCTTAAATCTTTACGATTTGTTTACATTCTTTGTTATGATGTCTAATCCACTAATCCATATATAGAATGCATGCTTGTAGTTTCTTGTTTGTCTTTTGGTGAATGCAAGTTGACCTTGGGAGGATATTTGTAGTTGAGAAACAACTAAGCGTAAAGGGATCGACACCGAACGCAGAGTTTAAGGTATGCCTATCGGATCCCTATACTTTATATTTTATGTATGATTGTGGGGTAATGAAGGGATAGTTGTTAAAAGTAGGAGACTTCAGACGATTAGCTCTTCCTCCACTTTAGAACCCTGGTGTAGTCCGTAGAGGGGTTTTCCCGTTATAGAAGAATTGGCGGCCGTACTGGGGAGACCTCTAGGGTTTTTTGGGGATATTCTTTTGGGTGCTTTGAATCAATTTATTTATTGTTTTTGAGTTTCTGTAAGCTTCTGTTTCTTTAAGGGTGTAATATACTAGATATCAAATGTATGCAGAATAGAAATAAAATGCTAGTAATGGCAGAATAACAACAATATAACTAGAACATTCACCACAATAACATTTAAATGATATAAGAATAACAACATAAATAACACTTTGAATCTGAAAGAAATGTTCATGGGCCTCTTTGAGGGGGCAACCTCCAGTTGAGAAAAGCTCTATTACAATAATATCCAAGGTAGGTTTTCCATACCATCGACTCCTATTTATGCTAAAAAGAAGCATCTAGAGGAAGATCCTTCTAGAAGAGGAAGCTTCTATTAGGTCTTCTTACATCCGCATTATTCTATTTTATTGAAAGGCCTTATTAATATTGACCTTTATTACATCTGAATATATTGTTCTACCTATGTGCGAGTTAGGACCTTAACATGTCCGCCCCCTTAAAAACAACCTTGTCCTTAAGGCTTGAGATGAGGAAATTGCTGCAGAATGGTAGTTGGTTACCAAGTGGCATATGTAGGAGTTGTATATTTCCACTGACTAGCACTTCCTTGATGGTTCTTTGATGTAGGCGACGCTCAAGCTAGTCCAAAAATGCTTCTAGTTGTAGCCAAATGGATCCTTCTTCAGCTAACTCTAAAAGGTTGGTTTAAATTTGGTACTTAGCTCCAATCACCTTCTTTAAGCATGAAACATGAAAAACAAGATATAGCTTTGAATGTCTGGGAAAAGCTAACTGATAGGCGACTTGTCCCACACGCTTGAGCATGGTATAAGGACCAGAAAATTTGGGTGCTAGCTTCTGACAATGCTCGGACTTGAGGGAAGTTTGCTTGTAAGGTTGCAATCGAAGAAACACCTGATCCCCTTTTGCAAATTGATGTTCAGGGTGACCTTGATCTGTTTGTTGCTTCATGCAATTCTGTGCCATGAAAAAATTCTCTTTGAGGGTACAGAGAATGGCCTCTCGAGCTGTAAGTGTTAGGTCAACCACCTGGACCTTCGAGGCACCCAATAAGTATGAGAGAACTGAAGGTGGCTTCTGTCCATATACTGCTTCAAAAGGAGTCATGCGTGTACCTGTATGGTATGAAGCGTTGTACCACCATTCAGCTAGGGGTAACCATTGAGCCCACTGATTTTTCTTTTCCGAGGAAAAACACCTCAAATATGTTTCCAAACACTTGTTGACAACTTCCGTTTGGTCATCAGTCTAGGGATGATAAGTTGTGTTGAGATGCAATTCTGTGCCTTGTATCTTAAACAGTTCTTGCCAAAAATTGTTTGTGAAAGTTAGGTCATGATCAGAAATAATAGACTGCAACATGCCATGAATCTTGAAGACCTGATCCATAAATATTTGATCCACCATGGATGTTGTAAACGGGTGTTGAAGGGCGTAGAAATGAGCGTACTTTGAAAGGCGATCAACAACCACCATGATGACGGATTTATTTCCCGATTTGGGTAAGTCGATAATAAAATCCATAGAGATATCCTTCCAAATAGTAGGTGGAATCGACAGTGGTTGTAGTGTGCCTGACGATTTGACTGTTTCTCCCTTGTTGCATTGACACATGTCACATTCAACTACAAAATTATGAATGTCTTGTTTCATACCATCCCATAAAAAGGAACGTTTGACCCTGTCATAGGTTTTGGTGAACCCAGAGTGCCCTGATGTGGGTGTAGCATGAAGCTCAGAAAGTACCGTGGATTTAAGCTTTGATTGTTTACTTAAATACAAACAGCCTTTGTATCAAAGTTCCTCATGGAGCCAAGAGTACCCTGGGGAAGATGGAGCATTGGATTGCAATTGCTGGATCAACTGTGAACTTTTGGGGTCTTGTAGCCATTCTTGGCGAACAGATTGGAGCCAATTTGGTACAATGAATGAAAGAGAAAAAAGGGATCCTTCATCTTCATATTTTCTAGAAAGTGCATCCACAACCACATTGTCTTTTCCTTTCTTATAAATTATCTCATAATCATATCCAAAGAGTTTAGTCACCCATTTTTGTTGTTCTGGGGAGGAAATTCGTTGTTCCAGAAAATACTTGAGGCCTTGATGGTCTATCTTAATTTGGAACCGTTGCCCCAATAGATAAGGATGACATAGATCCACGTCATGCAGAATAGCCAACATTTCCTTTTCATAAATGGATTTTCCCAGATTTATTTTAGATAGTTTCTTGCTGGTAAAGGCCAAGGGTCGACCCTCTTGCATAAGGACAACACCAATTCCTTTTCCCGAGGCATCACATTCCAACACAAAGGTCTTTGTGAAATCAGGAAGGGTGAGGACTTGAGTGGTGCACATGGCCATCTTCAAGGTTTGAAAATGTTGTGCAGCGACTGGAGTCCAAGTGAAAGAGTTCTTTTTGAGGAGAGCAGTGAGAGGTGCTGGAATCTTCCCATTATTCTTAACAAACTTGCGATAATACCCTGTTAAGCCTAGATATCCATGCAAGCTATTAAGATTCTTTTTGTGAGGCCAATCTTGCATAGCTTCAATCTTTTTAGGATCCACCCTGATGCCATATTTTCCAACCAGATGACCCAAGTATTATACTTATGAGGTGCCAAAAGCACATTTAGACTGTTTTAGGAAAAGTTGGTGTTGAGAGAGTAGATGGAGAATTTGATCCACATGAGCAATATGGTCTATCCAGTTTTTTCTATAGATGAGGATATCATCAAAGAAAACTAATACAAAATTATGGAGAAAAGGATGAAAGACATGATTCATGAGGCTTTGGAAGGTGGAGGGGGAATTACACAAGCCAAAGGGCATGACCAAAAACCCATAGTGGTCCTCATGAGTTCTAAAGGAAGTCTTGGGAATATTTTCCTCTTTCATACGTATCTGGTGGTAGCTTGAACAAAGATCCAGTTTAGTGAAGAATTGGGCGCCACTCAATTCATCCAAGAGGTCATCAATGACAGGAATGGGGAATTTGTATTTGATGGTAAGTTTGTTAAGGGAATGAAAGTTAGGACATATTCACCAAGACCCTTCTTTCTTCAGGACCATGACCAGAGGAGACGAACAGGGGCTCGTACTAGGGCGGATAATTCTTGCATTAAGGAGTTCCTGGACCATTTTCTCAAGTTCATTTTTTTGGGAAAAGGGGTGCCAATACAGACAGATATTGGGAGGAAGGCTTCCTGGTAAGAGGGGAATGGAATGATCATGAATACCATGAGAAGGAGGGAGGCCTTTGGGAGTGGAAAAGACCAATTGATGTTTAGAAAGGATGGCTTGGAGGTCTTGCGGTACATAAGGTGTCTATGTTGCTTGTATGGCATGGAGTTGGGCGATAACACCAGAATGACCCTTTCTGAGAAGATTTATCATGCAATAGGAACTAATGATCTCAGGTGAACCTGTGGTGATGCCTTGGAACTTATATTGGTGGCTCTCTTGGTCAAATTGCATGGTTAAGTCTTTAAAAGCCATGGGAATAGGGCCCAAAGTCCTTAACCAGTCTACATCGAGCACAATGTCATAACCTCCCATGTCGATAACAAACATATGGGATTTCAGGTGGTAGTCACCAATTTGGAGACACACATTTTCACAACACCCTCCACATTTCATGGAACCACCATTAGCAATCATGATTTGGAATTTATTGATGGCATGGATGTATAAATGAGTTTCTTGGGCAATGCGATGATGAATACAATTATGGGTGTTGCCACTATCAACCAGAATGATGACCTTTTGATGCTTGATGTAAGTGATTAGCTTGAGGGTTTGGGGAGAAGAGAATCCAGTGAGAGCATTGAGGGAAATGACTGGTTCTACTTCAGGAGGGTATGAGGGAGGGGTTATGTTAGTGGATTCAGGTGATTCAGACATAGAGGGAGTTTCTTCATCTTCTTCCGAAATCTCCTCGGAGATGGCCATAAAAATATTTTTTTATTTACACTAGTGGCTCAGGAAATATTTGTCATCACAGTTATAACAAAGTATTTTGAGTTGGCATTCAGTCATTTCAGCACGGGTCAATTTTTGGATCTTTAGTGGAGCAGAGGGAGTAGTGGGATTTACTAGTTTAAGGCGAGGGATGAAGGAGGGTTTGCAGTTTTGAGAAGATACAACCTGTTGTGCTTCTTTAGCTCTTTTGTTAGCCTCCACCCAACTCTCAAGTCGAGCCATGAGGACATGGGCCCGAATTTCATCCTTGAGGCCGCTGATAAAACACTCTCGAAAAAAGGCATCAGACATGCCCTCTGTTCTAAAATCTAGGTGCTCAAAGGCAGCTATAAAATCTTCCATTGTTCCTAATTGTTTCAACTTTATCAAATGACCCAAATGGTTGGTGTCAGTGTCAAAGCGTTCATAAATATCTACCACAAATTGTGTCCAAGAAATATACCTTTGACTAGAATTTTTTCTCCATTGCCACCATTGCCAACATTCTTGATATAGATGGATAACACCATACAGGAGTTTGGCCAATTCCTCTGTAATGATGTATAAAGAGAAGTAATGTTCCATTTGGGTTGCCCAACCAGTGGGGTCCGAGCCATCAAATTTGGTCACATCCACCCTTAGAAGGCGTAGGTCACGTTGAAAGTGATGGTTCTGCAAGGTATGGGAATGAGAGGAATGGTCACCTTTAGTATGTGGGGGTGAGGAAGAGGAAGGGTTATCTGTAGGGATATGAATTTTGGTTAAGAGTGCTGAAAAGACTAATTCAAGTTGGGTGGTGAGGTCTTTTTTGATTTCTCCCATTGAGGATTGCATGGTTGTATTGATGGCGACGACATTAGCACTGAGTTATTTCACTTCTTGTTGGGTCTCAATGAGACTAGACTACAAGGTGTTGAAGCGAGCTTCCAAGTCTTGGCTACGAGTATGGGCCATGAGGATGGGGGAACTGAAAAGGGGCAGGCGGGGTAAAACATTTTTGCTGAAAAAATTGTTAGAAAAACAGGACCGTGGAGCAATAAAATAAAACAAATGCAGAAATAAAACATAGAAGATACACAATACAAGAGAGACACAGATTTACGTGGTTCACCCAGTGTGGGCTACGTCCACCAGAGAAATTGCCAGGTCCTTTCTTTATTATTATCCAGCAAAATGAAGGGATACAACCTACAACAAAACCTGTTGTAACTTCCTCTTCTTTCTCTCACAGTCTCCTCTCTCAGAATACAATACTTGCCAGCCTACATAGCTGCAATACATTTCCCTCATAAAAGAGGGTTGCCTTCTAGGGCAAAAAACCCTAACATAATCTCTATCATTAGATATGGGACCTTATAATGAACGGTCTATATTTACAATGAAAATACAATATACTTTTACAAGGAAATTTTTGCTTTGGGGGCTTCACCCCCGAACCCCCACTAGGGTCTTGCCTTCCCCTAGACCCCCCAGCTGGAGGGATAGCCCCCCCGGACCCCATAGAGGGGGTATCCCCCCTCTGCACTCCCCCGCGTGGAAGAGTGTACATACTTCTGGGGTGTAAATAATTCATGGGGTATAAACACGACTGAAAATAAAAGACCTCTAAATCAGGAAGATAATTAGGGTCCACAACCAACAATCTCCCACTTGGAGACTAATCTCAACAATTCCAACACTGTTGTATATGCTGGACTCTGAACCTTCTTGGACCTGGAAAATTTCTCATCTTCATCTTCATTCTTGAAGACCAACTGAAACTGAGCAAGAACTCAGTTTCTCCCTGGTTACTCCCTTTGTTAACATGTCTGCAGGATTC